>LGRX02007656.1:0-65899 GCA_001247695.2 Cymbomonas tetramitiformis
GCTTTGTTGCATATGTTTTAGGGGGTTTTTTGTGGCGTTGCAGGGACCGGATTAGGTTTCTGACGTCAAAAGGCAGCTGCGAAAACCGAAGTTCCGAAAGCCAAAGCAAAGTCGGTTGCAAAAGTCAACAAGCAGATAGAAACAGTCTTAGGACATTTCAATCATGTATCAACTTGTGTGTGCTTCCTGAAGGATGTGCGACCACTGCGGTCTTAGCTTTTGTTTGCTTGAACACTGTTTCAAAGATTTAACTATTCTTTCACGTTTAGGTATTATGCCATTCATACAGCTTATTTACTTGACACAAGATATGTGTATGTTACATTATAATTCCCTGTTTGTTACATTATAGTTCCGACCCTAAGTAGGATCAGTGCTGAACAGTGGTTGCAGTGCAAGATAGTGTGGGCGCGCATCACTCGGGATCGCAGCTTACTCACAGGATGTCCAATGCAAGGGCTTCAGTCCCATAGAGTTGGTGTTGGGGATACTACGGGGTTACAAGCATAGATCAGTGGCAGGCGCGCAAGGTCAGAAGGAAGCAATTCAGTTTATCATTCTCAGCCCCTTGAGACAGCCCTTCGGAACACAGGACGTATGGTGGGTAGACAAGCTCTCTTGAGACCAGGCTTTTGTGCAGGCAGGGAGCAGGGTGTTGTCCTGAGCGTAGTAGGCTTGGTTTTGGAGAGATAGCCTCGGGCAGCCTGGGGGAAGGTGAAATGGCTTCTATCAGAGGCACAGCATCAGTGCACCGGCAGCAGTGCAGTTGCAGCGGCGCTCAGGCGACCAAGTGACGGGGTCCCATCCTCCACTAGCGCGTTCCGGACAATCTGGATAAGTGTCCCGGAGTCTGTGTTGAACTCTTTGATCCCGGGCGTGGGCACATAGTGCAGCCGATCTTCTGTGGCTACATCGTGCCAAAGGAATCAGTCCAAGGATAAGCCACATACACCACTACAACACCACCTTATGTGGCCAAATTTAGCCCACAGGGGCTATCTACTCGTGATCCCCAAATTAGAGAAAGTATTCCAATAAATTCTGAAATCAAAACTTATTATTACAATCTGATTGCCCTTGTCGAATTACCACCGCTGTCTCAGATCTCGATATTCTTCATTGCAGGGATTACCCTCCCCTCAGACATCGATTGGATGATGAGTACCACCTCACAAGCGAGGCGGTGTGTGATGGCAATATCAACGAGCCCTCCCTACCCCCCGCCTGCAAGACTCGGGTAAAGAAGGATATAGATCCACCACAGTCCGCATCAAATCATTGAAAACGCATATAAAGGAACTCGGATGTTTTGTTTAGGGTTTCGGTTTTAGGGTTATATCCCTTCCACCAGCGTCTGTCAATCTGAGTTCGGGCCCTTCGTTGAGAGGCTGGGTCACCTCGACCCGCATTTGCCATGTCGCTGTGGAGGGTTCAGGACCCTCAATCACCTCCCAGGGGTCATATGACTCCGGCTCCTGGGGGCGGGGGAGGTATTTCCGGGATCAAACTGTATTTTGTTACTCTCCCCCCCACACCCCGGAGCAAAGCGTGGGCAGCCAAACGAACCTGGTGTCCATAACAGCACCGCAAGTCTTCTCCATAGGCCTGTCAGCATTGTGCGTCACACAATTCTTGCTGCAACACTCTTGGCTGTTGCGACAACGCTGGGAGTTCAGGCATGTAGCAGAACAGACTGTGCCACAATCGACATCCGTCTCCACCCCACCATCGATGTGTCCATCCAAGCAGTGATGCAAACCAACCGCAACTAGCACTCCAAAGTTCGCAGTGCCAACAGTCGCAATTCCCAATCCTCCACTACCAGTAGCTGGCTTCGAGATGCTTGGAGGCTCCAACTCGCTCCAAACCATGTTGCGAGACACATTCATGACCGCCTGTAAGACCCGTACTGTACCATTTGGTTCTTGGGTGACAACGAAAGGGATGCTGACGGAAACGTTGGCATTCAGCATGACCCCTACCGGAGAAATCATGACCACAGCGCTTTGCAGCTGTGTATACCTCCTGTTGGATCCCGATATCGCGCTGTCCTCTACGATTGATACAAATCGTCTGTTGAGAATCTCAGTGATGGTCACGTCAGCCGACGCAGACATAGCGTTCGGGGGAATGTCAACTTTCAGAAGCATGCTTGTGCTGGTTGACGTTGCACTGCTCTGAGCTGTGCCCACTGTGTTGATTGCGCCTGGCTGCATGGTAAGCTCAATAACCCCGCCCTTTGATACGGTGATGCTCTCGGTAGCACTTGTCACGATTAAGGGAGGCAACGGCGGGGGTGGAGGTGGCGGGGGCGGGGGCTGAGGGTGGGGGAGGAGGTGGTGGTGGTGAAGGGTGGACGAGGAGGTGGCGGTGGAGGTGGGGGGTGGTGTAGGGGGTGGGGGTGGAGGTGGAGGTGGTGGAGGGGGTGAGGGCGCCGGTGGCGCTTGGTGGAGAAGGAGTTGTTGGGGGAGGGGATGGTGGAGGAGGAGGATCTCTGGAGGCGGGGGGAGGGGTGGGGGGAGTACACTCTGTCGGCTGTGCTGATAAAATGGCCCTCGTATTGTATGTTGCCATGCTGAGACCATACTGATGGATTGAAAATTGCAGCCGTGTTATTCGCAAGCATATTAGAGAACGCGACGTGGGATGTCTCAGGCAAGCCCGGATGAAAGAAGGTGCAGGACACAACCTGTGTGCTTCCGGGTGCTATGCTAACAATCTCCACATCTGTTGATTCTACTCCAGCAGCCTGGGCCATCGCGCAAGTAAAATTTGATCGGAAATCGGAATTGACAGAGGGGTTGTCCAGGGAGGAAAGCTCTAGTGCAGAAAATGTGAGGGATGAGGTGACCTTCTTGGTAACTACAGTGCCTGGAGGAGGTGGTGATGGTGGAGGAGGAGCCGGTGGAGGGGGGAGGCGGTGGATGGCGGGGGCGGTGGAGGTGAGGCAGAGCAAAAGGAGGCTGGGCAGGGGGTGGAGGCGGGGGGAGGAGGAGGTGGTGGTGGGGGGTGTGGGAGGTGGTGGTGGGGGGAGGTGGAGGGGGGGAGGCGGAGAGGAGGAGGTGTGGTGGTGGAGGGTCGGGAGGGAGGGGAGGGGGAGGGGGGGACTCGGAGGAGGTGGAGGAGGGGTGGGGGGAGGCGGTGGGTTGCGGGAGATGGTGGTGGTGGGAGGTGGTGGTGGGGTTGGGGGAGGGGGGAGGTGGCGGTAGTGTGGGGGGGAGGTGGGAGGTGATGGGGGAGGGGTGAACAGTCGAGTATCGGGACTTGTGCATGGCGCCGGGGATGTGGAGGGGGGCGGAGGCGGGAGGGGGCGGAGGGGGGAGGGGGCGGAGGGAGGCGGAGGGGGTGGTGGAGGTGGAGGAGGAGGCGGGAGAGAGAAGGCGCTGAGGGGAGGTGAGGGGGAGGCAGGAGGTGGGGGTGGGAGGAAGTGGTGGAGGTGAGGTGGTGATGGGGGTGGGGGTGGGGGGAAGGCTCAGAGGAGAGGCGGGGGTGGAGGCGAGGGGGAGGAGGCTGGGTGGGAGGCTGTGGGTGGAGATCAGGAGAGGGTGGGTGGCGGTGATGGCGTTGGTGGGTGGCGGAGGAGGAGGAGGTGGTGGTGGGAGAAGGAGGAGGTGGGGAGGCGGTGGCGGGAGGAGGAGGTGGAGGAGCGGTGGGGACGGTGGAGGTGGAGGTGGGGGTGGCGGCGATGGAGGAGGGGAATATATAAATATTGGTTGCGTGTATACAATCGCGAGAGAACTCATATTTGAGGAATATGTAGACAGTGCTGAGCTGTTTTCAAACACAGTACTCGGAGACTGTGAAATTGTATCCGAGAAGACGCTTGCACTGCCACTGGCCACGTGAGGAATAAAGTGAACTTCGGACTCGACTAAAACACTAGCACTGATGATTTTTGTTATGTACACTTCTGCTGTTGATACTCCCGCTTGTGCTGCCATCGACACTCTGAACTCGATTGTGAAAGACTCCATAAATGCTGGATCAGAAAAACTTTCAATATCAAGAGTGTTGAACTGCAAAGTGCTCGTGATGACATCAATCATGGTAGCACCAGGTGGAGGCGACGGAGGCGGAGGGGGCGATGGAGGCGGTGGTGGAGGGCTTGGTGGAGGGGGTGAGCGGGTGGAGGAAGGGAGGGAGCGACGGAGAAGGGGGGGAGGACATGGTGGAGGGCTTGGGGGATTTGGAGGTGAAAGGAGGACATGGAGGAGGGGATGGTGGTTGGGAGGACTTGGCGGAGGCGATGGAGGGGAGGGGAGGAGGAGGGCTTGGTGGGTTGGGAGGAGGAGGTGGAGGTGGGTGGAGGTGGAGGAGGTGGTGGGGGTGGGGTGGAGGTGGAGGTGGAGGAGGAGTGGGGGGTGGAGGGTGGGAGTGGACTAGAGGCGGAGGAGGAGGGCTTGGGGGTGGAGGGGCTTGGTGGTGGTGAGGGAGGTGGGAGGCGGGCTTGGAGGTGGAGGTGGTGGTGGTGGAGGCGGGCTTGGTGGTGGAGGAGGACACTCGTGGTTGGGGTGAAAGTTGTTGTAGGGACGTTCGTTGGGGAAAATGTTTGAGTGGGGGTGTTTGTCTCGGTGGGCGAAGCACTTGATGGGGCAGTTGTGGACATCATTGGACCTTCTGTCGGGGCGCTTGTAGTCCGCAATTCAAATGTGGTGAACGCCTTATACGAGCTCTGGTACTGCTGCGTGCTCCCCTGAAATGCCCACACCCGCTCATTTGCGGACGCCCCCTCGGAGTCGTATGTCTTCACGATCGCCACAAACCCCACCGCCGACTCCACGACGAAGGAGTTGCCATTCGACGCCGGCCCAGTTGCACTAGCAGTATACACACCGGAGCTCGGTCTGGACGCCGTCACCAGCACGCCGTCCTCTGACGAGCTCACATAGGTCCCCACACTCCATTGCATCTGCAAATTGTCGCCTGTCACGCCAATCTCAAACTGCACCACCGTGGTGTCCGACACCACCGCATTGTCCTTGCCATAAATGAGCACGCTGAACGTCAGCACTCCGGTCGGCTCCGGCGGTACACTCACGGCCGCATCCACCTCCTCTGGGCTGCTCAGCTTCATCCACCGGTAAAACTTGGCATACACATAATTTGAGTAAACAATATCCTGGGTGTGAGGGCAGGGAGTGCCGTACGTCCACCCCTGAGGGCACTTGCTCGTGTCATCCGGAGCTGTCAGGAAATCCAAGGTTGGGTCGAACTGCTGCCGCTGGAAGGTGGTCAAGCTCGTGGGATCCGTGTAGCCGCTAGATCCCGCCACCCAATTCTTAAGAGCCTGCACATCGAAGGTGTCGAAATAGCCATCCCGGTTGACATCCCCGAGGACGTCGCTTGTTGTCTGCAGCAAATGGCGCCGCGCTCTGCGGGCATCGAGCTCCCTCTGCTGCTGCGCACGTGCGTTCGCCAACCGACTTGCATAGGCAGAAAGTATCTCAACTTCCAGTAGCTGACGCCGCCGCGAGCTTGATAACTCATGTGCGCCTAGCCCGGCAACGATGGCAACCTGGTTCCCTAGTGCATCGGATATGCCTGAGCTCGTGTCCGACGTCTGCAGGCCCTGTATCGTCCCAACTATCGGGCTCAGCGTGCTCGCTCCAGACTGAACTTGCAGAGTCACCGTGGCCACGGTGACCAAGCCCGACTTAGTTGTCGAGATCTCGGTTCCCGTGATCAGCACCTGAGTTGAGGGATCGTTAATCGTGCACGAGAATGTGTAGTCCGCCCAGTCACTCCCCACGCTGCACGCAGTTGCCCTCACATCCGTGTCCACGATTGTCAACAAGATGTCGTACAGATTCAGAGTATTCGAGCCCGTCTCTATCTGCACCGGGACTGAGAATGTCCCGCCCACAGCTGTCGACGTGAACTGCACCCCGTCGTTCAACCCCAGGTCCACATCGTTGGTCGCGGGCCTCAAGTTTGCGTACACGTCCATCGTGCCGCTTACCAGATCCGTGATGTCAGACGTGCTGCACATCGATGTGGCCATCAATGCCACTGCCTGGTAGTGATTGTCTAGCAGCGTTGCCACGCCTGCAGCCGTCACGGATATCTTGTCTGCGGCGTCGCTCGTGAAGGTAGCATACTCGGTATCTTCCACCCAGCTGGACTGGGTGCCGCCCACAATGTCTGTGAACTGCGTGCCGTCACTGAACACAGCCGTCACGCTCAGCGTCTTCGTGCTGTCTTTCACCGCATAAAAAGTAGTAGGAAAGTTAGAACCACTCCACGAGGTGGTGTGGGTGAGCGATGTCACGCTCACGCGGTTGCTCTCCACCGTGTACGTAAATGCCGTGGAAGCCACTGAGTAGTACGTCGCCGTCACATCATAACTGCCGTCAGCGCTTGCTACCACTCTGCCGTTGCTTGCTGTCACGCTCAGACCTGAGGTTTGGGATATTGCGTAGCTCGACTCTGAGAGCACGTCATGTGTGGTACCATCTGACAGCGTGGCAGTGGCCGTCAATACTGCCCTCTGATACGTGCTTGTGCACTGCACCAAGCTCAAAACACTTTCAGTGAAGCTGCTACTGCCACTGTAAGTGGGATACGGGTTGGAGCTCAGAGCCACTGATGAAGTCCCTATCACAGTCACAGTCGTCGTCGCGGTAATGCTGCTGGCATACGTTGGGAAGGACACCTCAATCGTTGCCGACCCGAAGTCTGCTGTCCCAGCTATGACTGAGGCCGTCACCGACGATGTGCCCACGGTGACCTCCACCAGGGCACCTCCAGACGTCACGGTGTATGTAGAACGGGAATCAAGCGTGAAGTCTTTTGAAGTGCCGTCATCAAAAGTCCCCGTCACAGTGAGTGTACTGGACGTCGCAGTATTGATCGGACTGTTTGCAGCTCCGTCAGATGATCTTGAAATCTTAGTAGGCGATGCAGTGATGGTTGCACTCGTCGGTGTGGCCACTGCCACAGTTACTCCTCCAAAGCCAGAAGCGATTGTTGTTGAATCACACGAGTCTGTCCATGTCGCTGTAAGCAGCTGCTCGGAGTCGGCACTTGATGGACTATCCGGTACTGTTCCCTTGAAGTCTGCACTTCCAAAGCTTTCCATTGATACCGTCAGCGCTGAACTGTACGAAGAGTTCACTGTGACGCCTGAGCCATCCGCTGAGGGCACCTCCTGCCAGTACCCGTCGCTGAAATGTGCGAACACATAAATCGGACCACTGTCCTCCTCCGCAGTCAATGACTGCACAAATGTCGTCTGCGCTGTGAAAGCAGTGCTTGGAGCGAGGCTGACCGATGAGTCCACCCCGCTCCATGTCGCCCCCGTCATCAGCACCGCACTAAGCACCGACACAGTAACTACCGTGTCCGTCACCGTGACACTCGTACTGGCAGACAGCCCGCTTGCCCCACCTGAGATGGACACTGTTGCAGTCCCCAACGATATACCCGTGGCTGTTGTTCCAGACACCGAAGCAACCCCACTATCACTGGATTCAAACGACACCAGGCACGTCACGTCTACGTTGGCCACGGAGGTCAAACCACTTCCGCCCCATGTTGCAGTGGCCGCCAGCTCAGTTCCCTGATACAATGAGCTGGAGCAGCTCGAAGCTTGCTTCGCCCCCGTCACCGCGTTCAGCTCCGCGTCATCCGCCGTCACCGTTATGGATGATGGAAACCATACCCGGAAGCGCACACTTGTGCTGTAGGTACCATCTGTCACGCTGACAGATAGGCTACTTTCACCTGCACTCTGTGAGCTCGTCAGCACCATGTCGCAGCTGCTTAGTGTGGCCACAGTGGCATCCGCCAGCCCCAAGCACGTCGCGGCGGTTGTGGTCGTGTCACTCTCTCCGTATTTGTTATACACTCTCTTAACCGTGATGCTGCTCGTCACATCCGTTCCATCAAGGTACGCAGTGTTGAAAAGCTCAGCCTGCGCAGCGTATGCATAGATTCCCACCTGTATGAGCTCTGTCACCGTCAGCTGGCCCTGCGTTTGAGCTCCTCCCCGTGCATCATTCACCTGCCCTGTCTTCTGAGATGCAAACTCCACGTTGGCAGTAGTCACCATGGAATAAGCACTCAAGCTCAACACATTGCTGGATGTGCCAATGGTCGCCGACGATACCACAGAGAACGCCACCGTGAACAGTGTCACAGCAGTTCCAGTCACTTCCGCATCCGTCGTCGAAGACGACAGCGCAGGAACCACGACATTGACCACGCCGTCAGTGCCAGAGTTCACAAAGGGGGAAGTATACTTCGAATCTCCGGATAAGCTGCTGAACGTCAGTATGCTGCTTGTGTAATACACAATCGCATTGAATGAGCCCAGCACATATTCTGTGCCGCCACTAGTTGTGGTCCGCGCCGACACCTGCACCCCGGCAATGGCCCGACCGAGCACAGTCACTCCCCGGTCCCAGCTTCCCGGAAACTGCCCATATGCGCAATCCATGCACCTGTGCCGCCACCGCCATCCAAATACCTGCAGCGCCTCACACTGTGATACTTCAGTGGGCGCACCTGAGAGGTGAAGGAGTCCCCGCCAAAGCGCGGGCTGTAGGGCATCGTGATCACCATATTTGGCTCAGAGAGAGCTGTATGGGAAGCCTGCACCTCACACCTCACCACAATCAGCATCAAAAGCATCACTGCCTCAGCCCCTCCCACCCGTATGCTCGCGTCTCACTCCTCAGATCCTCTCCAACAACCACACCACTACATGTCCCCATGCGCGCCCCCTGGACATCAGCACCGGCCTCCCAAAGCCTCCCACAAAGCCACAATCGTTCTATACATCATGCCGCCCACGTAATGTCACTCCTCATGAGCAAGTCAGGGCGCTTCTCACCTTTGCTCCCAGAGTCAGTGTCAGAGAGGAGCTTTCCGCGACCACAGCGTCGCTATACAACACTTGTACCTGCCATAGCACGTGCCATCAAACATCCGCAAACAGCCAGCCATTTGGCATGTTCAGTCCCAGCATCATGCGCCATCACCCTCCTCCATTTCCCCCCACCTTCTCAGCCCCCACGTACCTTCACTGATCCAGTCACGTCGCCTGAGGTGCTGAACTCTGAGGACAGCCCATTAGACGTGTACGAGCAGGTTGCTGCTCCAGTGGAAGAGCTCGGAGACGAACAGGCTGAGGACAGAGAGGTGCTGCCAGCTGTCATCACCAGGTTGACTGTGATCCCACTCGTCGTCACCTGCACCTCACCATCAGACCAGAGACGAGCATGAGCAAATGACACACAGAGTAGTGCTCTCAGCCCTCGCGTCACACATCACCGGACCGAACCTTCCTGGCAGCCCGCTCGACATTCCGCATGACCGCGTCTCTTTTCCGATACCTCGTCTGCCTCTGCGCATGCTTGCCAAGTGTCCCGTGTGTGCTGCAGCAATAACCATGGTGGAAGCTTCCTTCCAGGCCCAGGCCCCTGCACAGGGGCAATGTAGCAGCCGATCAGCGTCGGGTATTCACCTGGGGCCGGCCGTCTTCGTCACGCACGTAGTACTGCGCACTTATATAATAGCTATCAACATAAATGGTGCTCGTGCGCAGCAGCAGAGAGATGGACGCAGCTTGCTTGGTGGCAGTGGTAAACGCTGGGCTCTGGGCAGTGCTGAAACTGCTGTCCAGCCCCCCGCCTGCACAGCTCGTGCCCCCAATGTACACCTCCACATTGCCTGCCACACCCATCCCCCCACTCACTTCTCAAGCCCAAAAGTGTGCAGTGCCATCACACTTCCTGACGTGGCAACACGCCCTCAGAGCACACCTCTATCTCCACACCTCCCCGCACAAGGTGGTCTCAGGGCCTGTCTCATTGTCAAAACCCTGAAGGGCGCTCGCCACATCATTGCGGCTTGCTGTGACACCAAATAATGCTCTCCGAGCTGACCTATCCACGAGAAAGAGGACGGGCCCGAACCCCTAGAAACCCACCTGGCGTGCTTGGGATCCTGTTATTGAATGTTGAGAAGGTGCGGCTGAAAGAGGCAGAGGCAGAGGTCGTGCTGCCTTGCGGGAAGCCTGCACTGGTTGAAGTCAGCCGCAGCACGGTGCGGAGGTAAGTCGCAAACGAGTACACTGTGGGAGCACTCGAAGGGGCAGAAGATGTTGTTGGTGTGCTCGTTGCGGTTGGGGTACGTGTGTCTGTAGGAGCACTTGTTGACGTCCTCGTTGCAGTGGGGGTATGTGTCGCTGTGGGGGCGCTCGTTGGGGTACCTGCCTGGGCGAGCCGGCGGCCCCCACCGGAGATAGAATCTGGCGGGCTGCTTAATGATGACGGCGATGAGACAGATGGGGGGCTATCTGTGGGCAACCCCATCAGATCTACATGGCAGTTATGGCACTGCGAGATTACTTAGGCAGTGCAAACAAGCACAGCAATTTCAAAGCAATTATTATTAAAGCGTGCAATAAACCGTGTGCACAATCTACCCAACTCGATTACAACTCGTTGCAACGGGCAGACCACTAAACTGTGGCAATCTTGGCATGAACGACGATGGCCAAGAAACAGAAACCAGCCGGGTTATGATAGTATAATCCCATCTGAGATAAACATACGGACAACTTTATCATGCAGACACAATTGTATTAAATGCTGAGTTTCCAACATACAAATGATGGGATCCCCAGAACTTAGACTCCTGTTGGCACGAGTTGCGCATGGGATGAAAGACTTATTGATGAAACCATATTGTGTGACTCGCAATATTGGAAAATGGAAAGCGCCGTCACTTCTACCAGCGACCCTCCGCCCCCACCTAATGTTCCAAGAGTGTGCGGGGCAAACAAAGATACCTATAGGGACATGCACGACCGTCCTTGGCGCGACCGGCCGCGACTGATTGCCATTGATGAGGTGTTGCTGGCCAGTACCACTTTCCCCCCGCCCTCTTGCGGTTGCACTCCACTTGGGTCTTCCAGCCCTCACAGCTGTTGAGGTACCAGAGCTCACAACCCGGGTAGTGGCAGCCAACGATCTGACAAACCAGATGGTTGTTGCGGTCATCAAGTAGCCATTTGGACATTCCCCTCGTGCACCGGTAGACCTTACTCGGTGCAGTCGCCGAAACAGGCGTGCTCCTCGCACAACCTCTTGATCGGGTTGAGCCGTGTACACTAGGAAAACCTGACTGATAGTCATATGTCATTCTGTCATCTTGTCATGCTGTCATCAGAACCTATTACAGTACACTCACAGTACACACAAATGTATTCCACACCACGACAGAGTCTGTCGGGTGTGGTCATGGATCGCGTGACCGAGAGTCTGCAGTCGACAGTGTCACTGTGTCGACTGTAGTGACTGATTATGTACTCGTATAGCTCAGGACAGAATCTGGCGGGAACACACAACAATAAAGGTGGCAGTCGTGTTTACTGCCGCCATTCCCTTTTACTATTCAACGATATCAGTGTGATAAGTTATTCACTATGCTATGTGTTTTGTAAGATAAATTGTATCTCAGATTATTAGATCTACATTATCCGAGGTTATGGGCCCACACAGGTGGTAACCTGCGTGGATTCAGTATATGTCAGATCAGAGCCCGGATACAGGTATATACAAGCACACCCGTTCACGACTACCTACAACTATGGTAGGTAATGCAAAGAAGGAGGAGGAGCCAGAAGTGAATCTGAGTAGAGAGGATCAGTTGTCAGTGCTATTAATGAGGCAAATGGAAATGATGGATATGATGTCCCGTAGGTTTGCAGCCTCAGAGGAGAAGCAGGAAGTAAAAACAACAGCACCACTTATTACTAGTGAGAATGCATCGAAGGTAGTGCAGGCTGTGTTGAAATCCCTGACAACAGTATCAAAGTACACAGGAAGTGAAAGGAATCAGTACGAAGCCTGGACTAGGTTCAGTACACAATTAGAATCAGCAGTGAGTTTCTATCCTGAGTTGAGGGAATTAGTAAACAACAAGGAATCAATCAGTGACGTAGCTAACCTGAAGGATCTGGCTGATATGACACCACAAACCAATCCGTTTGCTGATGACGGTGGTCGAGCACCAAGTATTATTACAGTGACGGGCTCAGCTACAACTGCGAGTGCAGTGCTATCGGCCGTGCTGATACAAGTGACTGACGGGGATGCTTTTGACCTAGTTCGTCGCTGCGAGCTCGACGGTCTCAAAGCCTATCGGAAACTGCGCGCACGGGTGGAGCCTCAATTATTTGGACAGCTGGCGGCGTCAATGAATCGACTGGCTAGACTCACTGTAAACTCGACGAGCGAGCCCGTGAAACAGCTCAGTTATTTTGGAGACCTGCAATCATCTATCTGTCGGTATGGTGGAGAAAATTTGGACAGAAGGACCATCGAAGTCGTGGCGCCGGCGTTACCCAGGGAGTATGCGACAGTGGTTGCAGACCTTGGCCGAGAGGCGAAACCCACTTTTGAGTTACTGCTTCAACGCTGTGATTTCTTCTATGTCAATGTCCTGCAGGAGAAAAACCCGTTAAAAGACTATGCTGCACCCGCAGAGCAAGTCGACACAGCAGCGGCTGCTAAGAGTCTGGCGATAGACCGACGACGGCAATCGGAGGAGAGGAAAGCGAATGAGAAGAAACACCTGGTATGTGCAGTGTGCACGGGTGGACACTCTTCAGAATCGTGCTGGCTTATGTATCCTCAGAAAATGGAGGAGTTTATAAAAAACAACCCGGCGAAGGAGGCGCTATGCAGAGAGCGGTTTGCGGAACGGAAGAAGCGTATGCTGGCTTCTAAGTCTGGTAAGGACACCGAGAGGGCTGCGGCAGCAGTGTCGTCATCACCTGAGAAAATGACAGACGAGGAAATCTGGGAGGCGGAGGAGCATGACGAGGTTCCCTGTGCTTGTGTGGCACTACAGAACTGTGGTGGTCAGCTCGGAGAGTACACTGGAGACGTGCTAAACGACTCGTGGGTGTACGGAGTATCTCAATCTGAAGAAGATCTAACAGATCTACAACGGGAACTCGCTCCTCAACCGTCTGTGGTTGCCAGCACTGTGGAGGTCGTACATCGGCGCGTGCTTCACTACGACTCTATGGCTACCAGAACGGTGCTCAATGACCTGACTTTCTTCAAGGGTGGTGCGGTGTGCGCTGAGAAGGCGGTGCAATTCAAAGTCATGGCCGGTGAGGTTACAGACTCGAAGGGTGCCGGTGAGGCGCTCATTAGCCTGTGGAACTATGCAACTGGTAAAGTTGACGTGCTGAGTGTTGAGGCGCAGTATGTGCCCGACTCACCTTTCAATCTCATGTCTGCAGTGTGCTTGGAGGATAAGTACGGGCTGTACGGCCAGCTTCTTGATCGCGAGTTGGTGAGCACTAGCGGGACGTCTCGATACAAGCTGGTGCGGGACGGGAAAATCTTCATCCTGCCGGAGTATGTCGACGCTGAGGCAGCCTGTCCTACAGTGCATCAGAAGGTCTTCCGTGACGTGGTCAACTGGAAGTTCACTGACTTCGACCGTTGGAATGCGGAGAAGGGACCTTTCACTGTGGATATGTGTGCTGATAAACACAATTCGCAGCTACCGGAGTTCTACTCGGAGGAGAACTCGGTCTTCAACCACACGCTGGCGGGACGATCTTTTTATGCGAACATGCCCTACGTGGACATTTTTATTGGACGGCTTCTGGTGAAAATCTTCACTGACTTCGTGAAGGACCCGGCGCACACCAAGTTCCTCCTGGTGCTACCTCACAAGCCTCATGCTGTCTGGTGGGGACTGACTAAGAAGCTGGAGGAGCTACAGACGTACTCGAAGGGCAGTGTTATCTTCTCAGCATCGAAGGACCAGTGCTATCGTGTGGAGGAGCTGACGGAGTCAGAACCGGGGCGAGTCTGGATACAGGGAACACCTTGGCCAGTGACAGCGTTCTACCTTGACCAGTTCACTGTGGGACGTGTCGATGCCAAAGTTCTCGCTCATCTGCGACTGGGACACCTCTGCGACAGATATATTGACGTCATGGATATGCAAGGTGTGAATCTTGGCGTGAGCTCTGATGAACTGCGTGCCAGTGAGGTGACAAGGTGCTCTGAGCGGTGTATGTCATGCCAGGTCTCCAAGGTGACGAGACCTTCGCAAACTGCGGACCGAGGACGAGTACCCAAGTCGGTGAGGAAGACAGTGGAGAAGAGACAGCCATCATCGCGACTTGGGCAGCTCACTTTCACGGACCACGGTGGTCCGTTCGAGATATCGCTGGGTGGTTATCGTGGATACACGATACACGTGGACGACTACTCAGGTCTTGGACACATTTATTTCTGGAAACGCAAGCTGGAGTATCTTCCAGCGCTGCAGCTCTATCGGGACTTTGTGCAGACTACTGGCAGAGCTATCATGGGGGAAGACTCGCGTGTGGAGGAGCTTGTGTATGACCTGGACCTGCTGGTGATACAGTCAGACAACCACTCGACAATCATTGCGGGTCAGGCGGCTGAGTACTGCAGGCAAAACAGCATCCTTCAGCGTACGACGGCACCCTATCTGCACGAGAACAATGCGCGCGTGGAGTCGTACAATCGACTGCTGCAGGCGAAACCCAGAGCTATGCTTATGACCGGGGGTCTCTGTGCAGGTATGTGGCCACTGGCGTTTCGTCATGCTGTGTACCTACTGAACCGTGTGGTGAAGGCCGAGCTCGGTATGAGGTCGACTATGGACGTGCTGCGGCAGAAGGTGGACTTGAGTAATCTTCGTATTTTCGGCTGTCGTGCTTATGCCTTCATTGATAAGTCACTGCGTACGAAACTGGCTGATCGAGCTACACCTCTTCTGTACGTGGGCCACGACGATCGCTCG
This sequence comes from Cymbomonas tetramitiformis, assembly GCA_001247695.2. Taxonomy (NCBI): domain Eukaryota; kingdom Viridiplantae; phylum Chlorophyta; class Pyramimonadophyceae; order Pyramimonadales; family Pyramimonadaceae; genus Cymbomonas; species Cymbomonas tetramitiformis. Next base: position 14,809 of record LGRX02007656.1, read on the forward strand.
ACTTCGTATCTTCTCTACTGCACGACGAGGAACAGGGTCGTACGATCTGGTATGGTACGGTTCGATGAGCGGGTCAACGATGTGGGAAAGCTGGTGCTCAGCTGGGATCCCTCGGTGGTGGTGCCACTGCGGTCACTATTCGACTGTGTTCAATTGGACGCACCGTACTTCGAGAAGTTCACCGGTTCACCGACTTCGGTGCTTGAGATCGCGATCTATGCTCCTCCCGACTCGGACGAGTTCACTGGTGTGGTGAAGCTCCAGTCGCGCGCGAGCACGTTCTGGACACCGGTGAGTTGCTTCCTCGAGCAAAGTGTCACAAACCTGGAGCTGCTCAGGCATATCCTCGATGGGCAGAACGTCAATCGCTTCTATCCTGTGTTTGCCTTTGCTGAAGTGCAGTTGACGTCAGGAGCAGAATGGGAGGAGGCTGTGGTCTGTGCCAATGCTCGAGGAGAGCACCGATTGCCCTATCAGGTGCTTCTGTTGCGACATTGTGGACGCACGGGGAAGTCGGTCGATGTCGCCGAGACTTCCATTCGTTTCCAGGTGCAGCACGTGGCGTTGGCAGCAGTGCAACAGCAGTGGATGCCCAATGGAGTGTCTTGCCCGAAGACCTGGCGGCAGCTCGTGAATGCGCCGGACGCAGTGCAGTGGCAGGCATCAGACTACAAGGAGGAGTGCGCGCTCATCGACGTGAAGCATGCAATCGTGCCAGTGAAGAATCTTCCAGCAGGTGTGAAGCCACTGGGAATGAAGGCTGTGTACAAGGCGAAATTTGACGCTGCGAATGTTCTCACTGAGCGCAAGTCTCGTTGGGTTGTGTGCGGCAACAAGCAGACTCACGGTGTGAACTATGAGGAGGTCTATTCTCCGTGCACGCAGCTGAACACGCTGCGCATTCTTCTCCAACTGGGTCTTATTCTGGGACTGCTGTCGTTCACTATGGACGTTATCACCTGCTTTCTCAACGGTGATCTGGACCTCGACAACCCTCTCTTCGTCAGGTGGCCGGATGGTCGTATGGTGCGTGGGACCTACTTTGGCAGGCTGGCGAAGAGCGTGTACGGGCTCAAGCAGGCTCCCAGAGTATGGTACTTCACATTGAAGCGCTGGATTCTACTGTATGACGCTATGCTGGCCGTGTCGAACATCGACCCGTGCTTATTCTATATCTGTCGGCCGAACGAGCTCATCGTCTTTATCTACATCCACGTTGACAACTTCCTTATACTGACATCCAGTGAGGCGTGGAAGGACAATTTCTTTACATCTTTCAACAGTACCTATCCCAGCGTGGACGAAGGTGTGCTGTCCGACATCCTGGGTATGCGAATGACTTTCCGTGACGCAGGTCTGGTGAGAGAATGCCGTATGAGCCAGCATGGTCTTATTCACCGTATCCTCGAGAGGTATGGTATGACTGGCTGCAACCCTGCGTTGTCACCAATGGAGCCTAAGCTTTCTCTGATGCCTGCAGACCCGCAGGAGCCTGCAGTTTCTTATCCTTATGCCAATCTGGCCATGGAAATTATGTGGCTGGCGCGCTGTACGCGACCAGACATCCTGACGGCAGTGTGCTATATGGCGCGCTTTATGCACTGCTTTGATGCGACACACTGGCAGCATCTTCTGCGTATGCTCCGGTATCTGAAGGGCACTATTGACGACTGTCTTACTCTCCAGTGCAGTTCGCCGGCATCTCACACTGCTGTGCTTGAAATCTCAGCTTACTCAGACGCAGACCATGCAGCAGACAAGGTGACGCGCCGGTCTGTGACGGGCTCGCTAGTGAGGCTCAATGGAAGCACTGTAATGTACTCATCGAAATTGCAGAAAACTGTTGCTGTGAGCACTGCGGACGGCGAGCTGGTGGCACTTTCGGAGACAGCTCGGGAGATCGAGCACGTGGTCAATCTGCTATCAGAGTTTGCTCCAGTGAAGCTCCCGGTGGTTCTGCACGGGGACAATCATGCGTCAGTCATTCAAGCTGAGAGTACTCTTAACAACACTGCTACTCGACACATTGCAGTACGGGACCGCTATGTAGCAAAGCTGGCTGAACTGGGCCGTATCCTGATAGTCAAAGTGCCATCTGCAGAGAATCTAGCTGACTTCTTCACAAAATCAATGCCAGTTGATAGGTTTCTGGTGCTTCGTGCAATCGTGCTTCGCTTCTTTCGATCTTAGAAGCACGGAGGAGTAGGAAAACCTGACTGATAGTCATCTGTCATTCTGTCATCTTGTCATGCTGTCATCAGAACTTATTACAGTACACTCACAGTACACACAAATGTATTCCACACCACGACAGAGTCTGTCGGGTGTGGTCATGGATCGCGTGACCGAGAGTCTGCAGTCGACAGTGTCACTGTGTCGACTGTAGTGACTGATTATGTACTCGTATAGCTCAGGACAGAATCTGGCGGGAACACAAAACAATAAAGGTGGCAGTCGTGTTTACCGGGGATAGTTAGGGTTGCCATTTTGGTGCGCGGTGTCGCGCGTTCGTTCTTTCGACTCTCTAGACAACGTAGCGAACGCGACGCATTTTTTACCGCAGCTGGTGGGACGACGACGGCGCTGGTGCTTGGGAGACCTGGGGTGTACGACTGGATCTGGTGGTATGGACTGGTGCGTCGAGGACGTCAAGAGCACGAACGCTGTCCACTTCTGCAGTCTCGGGAGCATGCCGGTGGTGAAGCACGGTGTACTCCTGAAATTACTGAAGTGTTGTTGTTCCACTGCAGGTAATTAATTCGTGGCGTTTTTACCTACTTGTGATTTTGTTGGTCTTTTATTTTTTCCGCTTCACCGCTGGCAATTCTCGGCTTCCCTTGACGTGACGGCTGGCGTCAACGCGATGCGCTACGGTGAGGTGACGAAGGAATTGGAGTCCGCCAAATGAAGTAAGTATGCTACGTTTCCCTGGAATTTCTTAAGGCTCAACTGAGAATGCTATGAAGCTGGCAGTATTCAAGGAGGACGAGCCGGGATTTGTGGAAGCACGAACCATCGACACAGCGCGACTGAGGTGGCAGGCACACAGGAGGATCATAGTTAGCTAGTATGATCTGTGCCACGATTTGTGGTTGGTAGCACGTAAAAAATTACTTTTCACGAGTATGAATTGAAGTGAGCTAGAGTTACGGAGATCTCTGCTTTGTGATCAATCAGAACGTTGTTCAGATGTACAAAATTTAAACATAGCCATTCCCTTTTACTATTCAACGATATCAGTGTGATAAGTTATTCACTATGCTATGTGTTTTGTAAGATAAATTGTATCTCAGATTATTAGATCTACATTATCCGATACACAGTACAGGCATCGGCGAGGGTGTCGATGCCGGCACAGTCAAAACCCTAAAGCCCTAAATAAGTTGTAGTCGCAGCGCTTCTCCTCCGTGTGCTTGCTACGCTTTTTGAGCAGCTGCTGCACCGCGAGTAGATAGATATCCATGTGGACTGCTGACTTGCGTGCCACATCTCTGCTACCGCGTCTCGAGAATCGTCCTCGTCCTCGACCTCGATGTCCTCGCTTGCAGCGTCTTCTGCCGGTGCTTCTTCATCTGCCGATATGGCGGCGTTGGTAGGCTCGGATGTCCCCTCTTCGTCAATTGCAGCCGCGCCGTCGGCTGCCTAATGCTTCTCAGTCGGTGGCCGCCTCATGACCTCGACCGATGTTGTCTCGACACCTCCCTTGCCATTGCTGCATCGTCAACATCTTCATCGATCTGCCTTTTGCACACTCAATTTGGCCGCCAAGAGGGCTAGTTGGGCGCCGCGTCCGCGCCCTGCGTTGTCGTGTTGTCACTTGCCGTCGCCGCCACCGCCTCTGCCGGTAGTCCTTCCCCGTCATACTGGGTCTAGGACTGAATCCCACGCGTAGGCGTCGAGCATCTGTGCATGGTGGGGAGGTGATGATGGCATCTGGGGGCACCAGCATGGTCTTTCTGATCATTACCTTGGCTAGCGGATAGGCTGTCTTCATGCGGCCACCTCGGGCTTCGTCTACCGCCTCAGCTGCCAATGGTCAGCCGCCGTGCATCATCTGTGGCGTCACGAAGACCATGTACACCGGTGTAGCTGGAAGATGGAAGCATGGCAGTTGGCGCCATGCCGTGAGGGGCACTTGTGGTGTGGGCGCCGCCGCTGCAGATGTCAGCGTGGGAATGACCGCGATCCTCTGGGAGACTAGCGGCGCGAGCAACGGCATCGACGTTGTTGTCTGCACAAGTGGCACCGCCATCAGTAAACGCCGGACGGATGGCGGGCGAGGCCCTGGGGCACTGATAGAGCCGTTCGCCCTCTACTACATCCTGCTTGCCCTTCATCAAGCCAATCGAGTGACCTGTCCGAACGAGTCTTGAAGTTGTGGCCGTTGCAACGACGTTTGTGTTTGGAGCGGGCGGTGCGGTTGCAAGGCACGCAATGTGGGTCTTGAGCTCTCGACCTGGTGCCAGATTGTCAGCAGGTTGCATCTGGCTCTTCATAAATCCTTAGGCACGGCTCATGGCCGCGTTCTGCTTGCCCTCACCGTTGCTACCGTTGCTCATAAGGGTCCCATCGTCCCAATGGCAGCGCCCAAACTGATGCGAAGCGCCCAGATTTGAAGGATGGTTGGCTGGTGGCAGAGGAAACCCATGTGAGTTGACATGTCGTCTCCACGGCAAACCTGTCGCTGCCTGCTTGCACGGCTTGCGGCATGGGTAGGGGCACCTCGTCAACCTTACTGATTGCAGCAAAAGCGCCTAAGGCAGTGAGAGTCGACTTGACTCAGCAGACAGTCACAGTGGCTGGAGAAGAAAGCGCATCGGCACTTTGATAACGGAGCCTGGGCGAAGGCCCCAGAACACGAGTACGTTTCCCGCATTTTCCAGCTACCGAAGGTAAGCTCAAACCCGTGGGGTATTCTGCACGACTTCCGATGGATCGACACCTTCTGTCGCAAGTCAAGATGCAAGGTGGACGAGAAATGATGTTGAAGAAGCTGCGACGCCTGGCGAAGCAGAACGACTGGTGCTTCTCCTTCGATCTCCAGAACGGGTACCACTGGCGTGGGAATCGACCCGGTCTTCCAGAAGTTCATGCAGTTCGACGTCTAGAGGGAGCTGTACGAGTGCAGCGTGCTCCCCTTTTGCTGGAATAGTTCGCTGAGCGAGGATATTCATGAAGTTCATGATGGTTCTGGTGGAGTGGCTGCATGGGATGTGAAACATGGCAGCGTCGTCCAAGTTGGACGGCCCGAGCCTGCTTGGAGCAAAGAGGTTCTGCCCGCAGGGTATGATGACCACCTCGTCCGCGATCGCTTCCAGCTCCCAGAACCACGACTAGTCCGGCCAGTACGGAGCCACCACCGTGCCCCCAGCGCCTTCCTCCCGGAGCTTGTGCGCCACCTCGTCCAGGAGCCCCCCAAGCGGGTTGATCCAGTTGTTCTCGCCGCACAAGTCGTACGCCAGCAAGTCCACCCCCTCGCAGTGCGTCCCACCACTGGGCGTACGCACTGCAGCAGCTCACAGCTGCGCCGAGAGCCTCGATGCGAAGCGGTCGACCGTGTGCTTGCCCCACCGCGTGTCCTGCGCGCAGTCAAACCAACGCCAGTTCATCTTCCAGTCGTCGATATCGGTGTCATGGGAAAGCCTGTCTGTCGTCCACTCATTCGCCTCGTTGCGGATGTACAGTACCTCGCCTGGAGCTCGATATCGTTGAGGTTTAGCAGCGTCCAGAGGCATCGCATCCTCCTCCTCATGAGGGCGGGGTCGTGGCTGGTGACGTGCGCCAGCATCGCCACCAGGACTGCCTGGTTGTCGCCGTAGAGGTGCGCCACCTTTCCACACAGGTCGCATCCAGCTTGAGGTTGAGTACGTATCCTCACGCTTAGAGGGAAGAGTCGGTGTGCAACTTGGCCCGGGTCGGACACCTCCAGATCTTCCGTACGTTCCACTTGCACTGATCCCGAAGGCGTTTCCACCACTCGAGATTGCCGAAGGCTTGCCTTGTCAGCTTCACCTTCAGCCCCCAGCTTCGCTTTTCGGCCAGCACGAAGTACAGCTCTCACAATCATATACGGCCTGGCCGATATACAGAATGGCAGAGCTCGTTGAAAGCGGATAGTTCCGCACTGGTTCCCAGCGTCACCCTCGGGAAGCTTCACACAGCAAATCTGTCGGTGGTCTTGCAGCAGATCTTCTTGAATCGCACTCGGCGTGGCGCGGAAGACATACACCCTCATTCAAGTCCACATCCAGCCCCAAGCGAGTGCTCCATCACCTGGACCGGCTCCCTCTGTCCTTTCTTCATGCATTTCTCTGACGCCCCAAGCGGCTTAGCGCGCGCTCCATGCGTTGTTGTAGCTCGTGCATGTCCTCCTCGCTGCCTGTCATCAGCAGCAAATAATCGTCCATGTACGGGAGGATTCTCACGCCATGAGGCCCCCGATCTGTTGTGCTGCACTGCCCAACACGTTGTCCCAGCGTCGGGAGGACACATAGCGTCCCAACGTCGCGGTGTGGTCATCATACGGAATCCTCGTAGATCTGCTCGATCTTTTGTCGCTGTCGTTGAGGCGCGCCAGTGAGTGTGTACATGCAAGCGAACGGGGCATCGGCAGCGACGCAACCTTTTACTCCCAGCGTATTTGCTTGCATTGAGTAAAAAGGTCTCATCTTCTTGGCCGAGCTAATGACCACCTCCTTCGCCAGAGCCCCCAACTCCCTGAACCAGGATTATCCTGGCCTATATGGACCCATAATAACCATCAACGCCGTCCACTCCCCCCGTGACTTCCGCACCACTCCGTCCAGATGAAGCGTATAGGATGGACGGGTTCCGCCAATCTATCCCCGCCAATCGCATACGCCATCAAAAGTTCACCTCCTCGCACCAACGGGTCTCTCCACGTAGCGTAGCAATCGGAAGCCGTGCCGATGACACCTGTTAATCGGCAATGCTAAGCCCCGCCCCACGGCTCGGTTGCCCACTCAAAGCAGCGTCGATTCAGACTCTCATAGTCGTCCGAGTTCTGGCACCACCAGAGCGCGTCCGTCCACATATCCACACACGCATCACCAGTTATTAGGGTTTCTGGTCGTGAAGTGAGAGAACATCACCACCACCGCCTCAGAGGCATACGACCTTGCCCTCGAGCTCTCTTAGGAACATCCGACCTGTCTTGCACACCACCTCTAATTCGAACTTCGAAGTGTCTGAGGGATGTGCAGGCTCCTCAACTTGACTGGCCAGAAACCTTCGCCGGCTGCTGCAAATGTAGCACGCCTGCCAAGGCCCACAAAGAAGCGTCGGTGTGATCCTTTGCCCGCGTCGGGCACCTCCAGACTTCCGGCTCACCATCAGCAGTTTGGCTACCACTCGATGTTTTCGGTTTGAGTTCCCACCAACGCCTCCTTCTCCGCGCTGTACACTCCAACGCCATTGTACAGAATCTGCACCTCCGAGGCGCAGATATTCCCTTCCTGAATCCCTGGTTGCTTGCAGCGCCCGTGGACACTCCAAGACTCCATGCATCGTCGCGAATTTGCGGAACACCCAAAGAGAATCGATCTATCCGAAGAGCACCGCATCGCACTGGAACAAGTCAATGTTGACAATGGGTACTGAACCAAGTGCACTGGTTGAACTGCATGACGTGTTGGAAAACTAGGTTGATCGCCAATGCATGAAAACCTCTTGGACGAGGTCGAAATTGACGCAACACTCGATCCGCTCCAGCCGACACCCCAGTTCCTTCACAGTCCCCATCAATCTTCCCCCACTGCTTCACCTAGTGCAGATTCATACATCGAACCACCACCCGTCGCCACTTGTTTATAACGGGCTTCGTCGGACTGTTTGGAGGCACACCCATCCCATCGTTTGCGCGGGCATCTTGCGATGGCCGGGGCCGGGGCAAAGCTGAATAGCCATGTCTGTTCACGGCCATTTGAACACTGAACACTGTCACTAATGAGCTACATGCGTAATTTTGTCTATACTGCAGCTTGTGCAGCAGGAGGCACACAATTTTAGTTTTTGAAACCACCAAATTCACTCCGGTTTAAACCAAAAAATTCATGTTTGTTTAGTGCCTTTTCCTCGACCACGCCGGCCCGGTCCTGCACAACAGTCGTGCTTGTGCTAGCCACCAACAGTCTCTCGCGGATTCTTGGCGTCTTGGGACACATGATTGTAAAAAATGAATTGCAATGCAACTCACCGCCAATGCCATCATGCACGGTGACGAGGCGCAGATGCGCGCTTTAGTCTCATGCTATCCTGGCCTTATCTCCGGCGAGCGAGTCAAAGAGCGCGAGTCCCTAGAGAAACTACTTTTGCACATATGGGCGCAGCGCGTCCAATGGCCGAGGACATGCCCAACACGTGTGCTCTATCTGGCGGAGGAGTGTGAGGTGGATAAAATGATCTACTTTGGCGCAAACACTAATTCCTACTGTGCAAATCGTCGACGTTGGCAGCCTCGTCATCCACATCGTGACAACATCACAGTAGAAGGGACAGGATGCATTGATGGTAAAGTATTACAACACGCATGAATGGAACGCAGTGACACCGGATCCTGACGCCACGCACAGCGTGACGGCGAGTCCGAGGCGGACTAGGACCCAGTTGAGCCCCCTCCACCCAAGAAGGCCCACAAGGCGGAGGCATGAGGAAAGGAGGAGGGGTATGGTAAGCAGGGGGTGGGTTGGATGGGGGTCCTTCACGCGGTTGTATGAACCTGCTTGTGCGTGAATAATAATGATTATAATTGTGTCCCCTCCCGCCCGGCGGGCAACATGTCTATTATGCATCCTACAATGCCACCTAGCATTGATCGTCACTTTAATCCCCAAATCCCCCACCATGCCATTGGCAAAATATGCAGTCTAGAGTTGTTGCACCTTCGGTGTGAGGGGAGAAAGGCTGAATCCAAGGGGAGCAGATCGATAATGGGTATATCGTAACTCTAATGGGATATATGTCATGTTGCCCCTCAGGAGTCAAGCTTGGGCAGCTGCAAATCATGCCGCTCCACTCCAGCACTTGGCTCAAGCTAATAAACATCATGGACTAAACCAGTGCTCAGGAGCTTGCTTGGATCTGTGATCGGGCGTGGAAGGCAGAGACACATAATCGATATTACTTACCAGTTGCCGTGATTGCCTCTGGAAACGCACTGGGCTTTCCACTTGTATCATCAACTTCACTGCTTGATTGGCTTGTTGGAGGAAATCCTGGATATGGATACGTCCACACGGCGAGATCACCATAAACTCATCAGTACATTTGAAAGTAGCGTACAACTTATTACAACACGCAACGTATACATGCATGGTCAGTTATGCCATGCGATATGTCACTGGTAGCTTTTTAAGTGAGACTTGGTATCACATGCAAGCAATGATTGTGTTGTAATAATTTGGTAACATATGGCTGCAGACCAACTAAGCCCCGGGGGAACAGCTTGTCATGATGACAAATATGATCCACCTCCTGTGACGTATGATACACACCTTGCACGTCATCGTGAGCAGTGTCATCGCTGGAGATCCCGCTAGAATAATATGTTATGTCCGCATCTTTGTTCGCATTCTTCCGGTGTGTAATGAAGCCAGATGCAGTATAGTATTCGTTGCAGTCGGCATGCTTATAGCATGTTCCAGCAGCATGCAGAAAATAATTGCATCGTGAGTCAAAATCACAAGAGCCCTGGCACTCGAGAAATGTCACGTCATATGCTTCCTTGCTCACAAGATAAGCTTGTTTACATCGAAAATTGTTGAGCGGTGTGTACTCGTACTCTGCTCAAAGGCAACCAGCAGGCGCAAAAATCAATAGAGCTATAGCACGCAATCATGAGTAGCTGTGCAGGATATCATCATAACTATCAAGATCACACTAAGTCATTGATGTAGGGAGAAGCAAAAATCTGGTGAATCCAGCTTGAAAAGCCTACGGTGATTCTTTGAATGTGTATGCTCATCCGCATGGCACTCCATCAAGATTGCTTGATTGGTTGAAGAACCAAGTCATCCAATGATTCTCAGCTCAGACAAAGTTGAAAACTCATAATGAAGATGGTCGTATTCGACTTACCGTCTGGTGTGAATAGATCTCCGGTAAGACTGTCTGCCGCACTGTTCTCTTCAGAAATACTCTGCTGTGATACTTCAGCCCTGGCCACTTGCGACCGAGGTAACCCGCAATAGCATGCTGCACTCACACAGCACGTACAAGATAAATCACATATCCCAGAAAAGTAGTCGTAACAGTCAAAGAGAAAATCTTTGCCCTGTGAAGTCGCTTGAGCCGCTTGCGATGGACAAGTCAAGCGCCATTGTCCTGTGATGTGACTGGTCAGTCTGCGGCGCGCCTGCAAGTTTCCCACTGATGTTGCACGGTTCCCTGCATCTTCAAAGACACCCGACATTGAAGTCAAAGTTCCATTCACTCGTGCAGTGCTCATATATATTGGCGGTGCTGCTCAAGTTGGAACCGCTACTTAGATAGTACCGTAGTATGACGGTACATGATGAACATGGTTCAGCTTATCCCCCGACTTCAATGTAGGAGCTAAGCATGTGTCGATGTGTTATTAAACCTCATCGCAGAATAATTCGAGCCTTAGTAGAAGACTCCATCGCACAGTGTGCACAGTGTAATAGCGTTTAAAAGCTGAAAGTTTTCCACTGCAGCTTGTTGTAAAACCTATTTTGATCAAACGTTCCCATTGGAAGGAGTCACGGGAAGTACACGTGGCATCATATATTAATTCATCATCTCGCCACCTTTGACGTAAAACAATATTTACCGCTGGGTACACAACTTTTGTATCGGAACGCTGGGACCTTCGCGCGGAAGAGTTTTTGCGGTGGTAGTTGCTTGAGCACACTCAAAACAAGTTCAAGTTCAGAAGATTGTGCAAGGGTGAATAATATCATAGTTATAGACTCAGGCTGCGATGCAGGCCCGGCAGGGAACGCAAACTTGGCGAAATATGAGGATGATCTCAATGTTCACTCTAAGTGTGTCGTCTGAAATGAAAATGAACGGTCTTCGTCGGTGACACCGCGAGACCCTTCCGATTCCACCTCTGGGAACTCATTTTGTGCCGTTTTGCGTAAAGAGCGAGTTCTGGGAACTGTCGGTACCTGCAAATGTCAGTGATGCTGCCTGAAGACTCTGTTTAACTCTTCCAAGATTTTGCTGCACTTCTGAATATCCCGAAGGTCTGCTTTGAGAACCGTTGCCAAGCATATCATAACTGTAGTCTGAGTCACCTTTAACAGCGTCGTCGTCGACTCCTCCGGGAATGGCGACACTGTCTAGAGGTCTTTTCGAGACGACAGAAGATCCTACAAATTCTGAATATGTTGAGCACAGCAAAAGTATAGTCACAAGCATCTTTAATACTATGTACGCAGGGCGAAGAAATGCGAGGTGACAACGCAGCGTCACTGGCAGCTACGGGTCGAAGCACCCGGGGAAATCGGTGTCGTAATAATTGTTCCAAATTCTTCTTTGAACGCACCACCGTAAATTTCAGAGAGCTCCATCGGACGGGACCAGAATACGAGTATGTATTGCGGCGCAGATTGAAGACTGTTCGTCCGTCACTCGCACTTGCACTTGCTTAGTGAAGCAAACAGCGTGTTCAACGTCGAATAGGGCTCGTAGCTCTCTATCGTATGCTAACTAGAGCCTTTGAACAGCCTAGACTTCAAGTTGCTCCACGAAACTTGCCTACCGCAAACACGTACTATTTTACTTGCCATCTCCAACTTGTGAGTGCTATGAAGTCGCCTCGCGCTGCGGTGCGGTGTCAATCGAATGGCTTGGAGCCCTTCACCGAACGGGTGAACGGCTACGGCTACGGCTGTGACCTGTGACTGAGTCGCGCACTCTCGACTCTCGACGATGCGTCGTGCGCCTCGTCGTCGCGTCTCGTGAGAGGTCTGACGTAATAAAACCACGTAATAATGAAGCGAAATGGCTTCTTCGTCCGTGATTCTTTTGGAGTCAGTTCCACATTCCTAAAATTACCAATTACGAATTTATAGCTCTAATAGCTCTTAAATAAATATTTAACCTCTGCTCTTTACGATTTGGAACCGGACCAAATTACCTTACTTACCTACCTTTGACCTTTATAATCTTCACCCAAACCAAATTACCTTACCTTACCTTACCTTACCTACCTTAGACCTTTATAATCTTCACCCAAACCAAATTACCTTACTACCTCTGATCTTTATCGTCTTGGCATCAAGTAAATTACCTTACTTACCTTACCTTAGTCAATCAGCAGCAGCAGCAGCAGCAGCAGCAGCAGCAAAGCTCGAATCCCAACGGGCGACGCAGTCGAATTTTCGATCGCACGATCACCAGACGCCAACGATGACAGTGCCACAACAGTCGCGTGCATTTATCGCGACGCCACCCACGCGTTATGGCATGGCATGCTGGGAAGCAAAAAGCAAAGCACTGTCGCGCACATGATCCTGCGGTCATATGATGTAATGGCGATATCCATGTTAACATCGCATGGTAATTAATCGTGTTGTCCAAAACGATCGACGCCTAGTGGAGATCGCATATTTGTGATCGACAGCGCCTAGTACCTTACCTTAATCAGCAGCAGCAGCAGCAAAGCTCGAATCCCAACGGGCGATACAGTCGAATTTTCGATCTCACGATCGCCAAACGCTAACGATGACAGTGCCACAACAGTCGCGTGTATGTACCACGACGCCACCCACGCGTTATGGCATGGCATGCTGGGAAGCAAAAAGCAAAGCACTGTCGCGCACATGATCCTACGGTCAGATAGTGTAATGGCGAAAATGATTTAAACATCGTATGGCCGACGCGATGTTCCGGAATCAGATAGATTCGCTTTTACATCGCATAGCAGACGCGAGGTCCGAGAAATGTCAAATCATTAATGGAATGGCAGACTCGATGTTCATGTTCGGATCTCTCGAGTGTGCCACGTCGGCAAGATAAATAATCCCATCGACCGTCAGATGCGCCTAGTGGAGATCTTAATTTAAGATCGACCGGGCCTAGTACCTTACTTACCTTACTTAATCAGCAGCAAAGCGCGAATCCCAACGGGCGACACAGACGAACTTCCGATCTCACGATCGCCAGACGCTAACGATGACAGTGCCACTGCAGTCGCGTACATTCACCGCGACGCCACCCACGCGTTATGGCATGGCATGTTGGGACGCAAAAAGCGAAGCACTGTCGCGCACATGATCCTACGGTCAGATGGCCTAGTGGAGATCTCCTTTTTGAGATCGATCCGCCTAGTAATAAAAAGAAATACCGTGACACCGAGTATGTATAAAATTAATAAATAAAATTTATTTGGGCAAAAGTTTAGGGTTGAGAAATTCTCAGACGTTTATAGAGAGGTTCCGCAGACCAAATTCGGTAAAAAAAACGGGTGACGTGGACCATTTTACGAGTTAAATGATAGTGATATACAGTTGAGAGTTGAGCTTGACTGAACTTGTCGCTCGCTCGTCATCGACAACCAATGGTGATTTGCCATTTGTGCACTTACAAAAGTCGTATCGCAATGGCATCTTTGAGCTGGCATGTTCTGATTGGCTTTCCCGATAGTGGGTGCACATGGTAAGGGCCCTACCTGCCAAAAAGCGTCAGGTAGGAAGGATGGTGTTCCCTCCTCAACCCCGCTCCTACCACCGTGGGAACGCCAGTCGTCTTATCCCACCTTCGCACTGACGGGAAGTGTGAAATATATATATAGTGAATATATATATATGATTGTACGCAGGTAAAGAAAGCTGTGCAGTGGCTCGCACGGATTTCGCAGTCAAAAAGATGAGATAATAAAATAACTTGGGTGTTTTATTATCGGTCGGCTGGCAATATGCAAGTGACACCACAGGGCGAGGGGTGACACAGGAAGAGACAGTCACCCCCAGTTTATGGGGGGGGCGAAAGTCTGTCTCTCCATGACGCACAAGGGAAGCTTATGGGAGCCGATTCATGCGAAAGGTCGCCAAAAGAGAACAATCGTGCCGAACCGCGCAAAAAACGCGACTGAATCGACTGTCGCGGGCTGTCGCGGGCTCGCCCATCTTCCGCCGCGGCGATGCTCAACTATCTCGTGACTTTCCTATCTAGATCAGAAACCCATCCTCGGAGTCGCTATCGTTGTCCTCGCCCGACATCAAGCCTTCGGGTAGATCTTCTTCTTCAGAGTCACCGAGCTTCCCCGCCCGCGTCCTCGGTGTCCACCGCTATGCTTGCCGAGGCCTGTATCTCCTCGATAGCTGCTAGATAGCACATCGCTTCGTGTTGTTTAGTTTCCCCTCTTGAAGTTCCTGATGCCAACACGATTGCGGTTACCTGCGTGAAGGTCCTCCGTCGCACCGTGGACGCAAGAAGTGATGTTATCAGGGAGACTTTCCTCTCCAAGTAATCCGCGGATCTTGCAGACCTCAACGGGTTGCCGTTCATTTGTTCATCGGGTGGCATAGGTGCGAACACTTACATCTTCTGCGGAACATGCCCCAAGCAAGGCGACATGCGCGTTCACCGAAAGGGGCTCAGCGTCACTCTCGAACTCCTCCTGGCCGTAATGACCTCCCCACCCATGCGTCCGCCTTCCTCGTCATCACTCGGGCCCCTTGCTTGTCGAAGTTGATGCGCTACTCACCTTGGACTTGATGTCGTCCATCCCCTCAGCGAGCTTGTCCGTGAGTGCCTTGGTTAGAGAGTTGTCCAAGTCTTCGAAATGTTGACGCATGCTCGGTTGGTTGTTGGCGATGTTGGACCCCACCATGCATCCCTTTATGCTCACGCTATTGACAAGAGGTTCCAATCCTCGATGCATCCCTGGTTGCTTGTTTGGGAACCTATACTTGGTGTTGTAAATCTTCATCTTGGCGTTTTGCTTGACTTCCGGACGAACATATTAATTGATACGCGTGTCCAAGTACAGTAGCGGTGGCAGGGCAACCGGACGTGTTGTTGCCCATATGCCCACCCAACCGTCTTGGTGGGGCTTGTAAGCATGCGGCCATGCGCAACCCCCCACACAAAAAAGTCACATGCCTTCTTGCCTTTACCCTTTAGGCGAGCAAGAGTCCGAGGGAGGATTTGCTTGTTCCCTTCGGCCGCACATCGTCACAGCCTCTTGCTTGTCGGTGGCTACTGCCCTCCGAATCGCTCGTAGTCCTATGACAAGGACCAGGGAACATATCAACCCCCTATGGCCGGTCTGTGGCCGTACGATGAGGGTTGTGGCCGAGGTTTGGCCGAGTGTGCTTTTGCTTGTTGGCCGGAACGAATTATGTAAAATTTTGAAAATTAACCCGAAAAGTTGCGATTTTTATGATATTGTCATACTTAAAATTAAAATTGTGCGCCTGCCGCGGGCAATTTTAGATTTTGGCCGGGATGCTGGCCGAAACTTGGCCGATGGAAATTTTGAGTGTTGGCCGTACGACATAAAAGTTTGATATGTTCCCTGACGAGGACCACGATTTCACGAATTTTTTATTAAAGTGTTCTGTCGACATCGCGGGAAGGACCAATCTCCAGAATATAGCATCATCGGGACTTGAACTTACTTCCATATTCGGCATACGCCGACATATCGTCGCAATTGCATGCTACACTATCGACAATGCGCATGGGTAGCGCAAATGCTGGATGTGACACACCGACAGTATAATCTGTCACTTGTCACCTCCTAAAGTAGGCTGGGTGACCGTCACTAGTAGTCGGGAAACTCCCGTTAGTATTTATGTGTATCGCTCTTTTATCTATCTGACTTTTACCGTTCTGATCCCGAAACCCTTAACTCAGGGTTTATTTCCAGTTATCCGATATATTCACTCCGAACTATATATCCGACAGGTTTGGCCCCACTTACGCTTTATTTAGCCACTGCGACACCGCTGAGATGATTGGCTAAAGCCGGACGCTTGGGATGGAGTGAGGCGCTCCGCGCGTGGAAGTGCCGGCAGTCGCGGGTATGGCCTAAGTTTTATGGGTTGATTTACGGCGAGCTGTAGGCCTTTGAGGACATTTTTCTACGGGATTTAACGTTGGGTTGGTTTACGTATTCTGGTTGGTCACCACACCGTTTCGTATTGGCCGCCATCTACCACACGACTTCTCGGAATTACTGCTCTCTCACGGCAGCCGTATCGACGACCCACTGCATTTCTTGGCCGCCCAAGACTACCGCATTTTTTCCCCACGTCTTCTTGCCTCACTCCACCCCTATAGTCTTCTTCTTCATGGTCGCTTCTACTAGATCAACGCTCGGCTAGCATGGCGAATCGCCGCCGCACATTAACCCCTAAACCGTCATAACTATTTTTGGTTTTGGTTGAAGTCAATGTTTTCCATATACCTGCCGCATACGAAGGCCGATTTGCGTTTTGAGCATACCGCTTGAAACGTATTTCAAAGGCGCATCGTGCTGCATTGTTCAAAATTGAGCATCGAGTGAAAATGCGATGTCACCAATGAATGTATATCTCACGCGTTGCGGCGCTGAATGCGTATCCACTGCCCCGTGTAAACCCTAATCATGACCCTAGCATGTTTTGCATAACGCCTAGCTATGTGTTGAAGATGTAACGTGACCTAAATAGGGTTGAGCATGCGTATTTATACGCGCAAACCATAACCGTGTGTTGTGTCAAACGATTTTCACACTCTTCATCGTTCGAGCTTGGAAGCATGCGACAGTTTTGAGGGACATTGGGTACGCAGTTTGATGCGCATAAGGGAGACCTTTTCAAAACTGTTTTCAAAAGCATTTTTGGATTTTAGACGGCTTCATAAATCAATTTTAGGTACCCTTGGGTCATATATGACCCAGGAAACGGTTTAAGGGTTAAGCACGATTTTTGATTCCGTTGCTGCCAGGCATGCCAACACACCCGCGACTCCGCCAGCGGCACAGCCGCCCGCTAATTCGGCGGGAGCTACATTTTTGGCATCGGTACGCACGTTGCAACGAGGGCACTTCGACATGAAGGTAGCCAAGCACGTCCAACGCAAGTTGTTCGACGGCAAGGAGGGGAGATTTTCCGGTGCGGAGTCCCACGCGGCGGCCATCTTCACGAGAATGGTCTCTGCGCTGCAGACAGCATTCGTCACTGAAGACATCGGTTTCGCTCCGCTCTTCACGCTGGACGACGCTACTTTGGCCGTCCGCGTGGAGGCCAACAATTTGTTGTTCTCCACGCTCGAGCTGCTGGTAGACCCCTCCTCGCCCGCAGCGGACTGGATGGACTCGTCCCACGCCAGCTTCCCGACAGACGGTAAGCGTGTTCTGCTCGAGTTCGCCCGTCGGATGATCCCGATTGGTGACCCCTTCCAGGGGCAAGCGGACATGTTCGCCGTCCGCATCCCTGCGGGCATGGACCCTCATGGACCGATCGAGGACTTCAACGCCGCGCTCAAGGCTGCGAGATCAAGGGCAACGCTCATGGACGAGGACGTGAAGTCCCTTTTCATCAAAGCCCTCGACACCACCTTCTACCAGCCGGTGGTGTCCCGCTTGCTTCTTCACGACCAACGAGCCGCCCACGACCTCCTCACTATTCAGCAATGGGTACGTGAGTGCTACGGCGAGCACGTGCGGGCGGGCACCGCCACCGCATCCGCACACCGATACTCCCACGGCACGCACTTCATAGAGAAGGACATCGGTGATTCGGGCACGACGAGTGAGATCGCGGACTTGCGGACGATGGTCCTCGACTTGAAGCGGCAATTGGCCGACTTCCTCGTCGCCGCCGAGTCCGAGCCGTCCCCGCGGGGATTTACCCCTCGCGCGGACAAGCCGGACCGCCGCGTCAAGACCCGCTTCGCGGCCTCACCCCTCCCCAAAGGGGGGAATTGGTCTCAATCCGTCTCCAAGAAGGTGGCCTTCCATCGCGACACCGGTGCGACCATCCCGTACTGCCAAAATCAGGTGTGCGCTAATGGGAAGGCGCGGCATTGGCATCGGGACTGCCCGAACGGGGGCAGGACCGGACTCTCGGCCTACGCCTTCGCTGAGGAGGCCGAGAACTCCGTGCTGGCCGCGAAGTTCCAACACGCCATCGACCACGACGACCCCGTGGAGTTCGACGCCCTTTGCATGCTTGCGGGCGGGAAGCCGGAGGTCCTAACTGATCTTTCCGCGTGCTCGTTCTGCGAGGAGGACGGTGAGGTCCTCGTGTCCGCCGTCACCGAGTTCTCTGAGATGGCACGCACGGGGCACGGCTGGGGTTTCAACATTCAACATCAACACCTTCACTGCCGGCTTGCCGGTGGTGTCGGAGCCGACCGCACACTCCCCACCCGCGTCGGTTGAATCCAAGGAGGAATGGACCGGTCCGCCGAACCCCTTCTGCCCTCCCGTCACCCGCACGTTTGCCGATTTCATTGAGAGCACGGGGATTGCATTGGGGGCGCCCGACGAGCCGGCCGCGAGCATGAATTTGCTCTCCGCGGTTGAGGCACCGGAGCGCGTGAAGGACTACAAGCCCGCGACCTACGCCACGAGCGACGATGACGACGAGGATGCCTCGGTGACACCGCCACGGCCACGGTACGGCTGTGGGAACAGCATTCCGGGCTTCGGGCGGTCTCTTCTCACTTCGTCCTTGGTGCGTGCACTGTTTGTGATTTGTGCCACCGCCGCGCCGCACACCGTTGCCGATGTCGGTGGTGCCGATACGCGCACATGCACGGCTCCACCGGTCGGTGGTGCTACGTGGACTGCCTCGGCAGTCCCAACTACGGGGATTTCACCAACTGCAATGATTCGTAACGATCTTGGCGGTGTGACACAGTGGGTGGTGCGGGCACGGCTGCTATTCCGCCGCATCGACAGACGCGGTATCGGGAGCTGCGGCAGGGATTCCACACTCTCCGAAATGTCCCGCGGCCGCCATGGCTATATGACCCCGACCCTGATTATGTTCCGCCGTCACCACCGTACCCGCCACCGCCGTACTCGTCCGATGACGAGGAGCCGGCCTCTGGGGACCATGCGGCTGTGATCGGGGATTCCACAATTTCTTCTACGAATGATTTACCACCGGCCCCGGAGACCGGCAACTACTTTACCCTCACGCTGCTCCGGGCCGGGCCGCCGGTCCAACAGACCTCTAGTGGCTGAGATTGATCACACCGTGCCTGCCTAGAGATTAGCTATTGCTTAGCCTCCTAGATGTGCAGAGGAGCTCTCTACAGATTGAGCTGTGTTTAGGGTTTTAGCGGTTAACACAGTATCTGTCAACCTTGCTGTGACCTGGGACCGCCCTGACCAAGAGTACAGGCCCCCAGGTGTGCTACAGTTTCCTCCTGAAGTTAAGTAGGGAGTTTGTTTGCTTCGTTTCACTACTAACTCCGGTCACCACCCTAGGTGGTGTGCTGGATGTGACACACCGACAGTATAATCTGTCACTTGTCACCTCCTAAAGTAGGCTGGGTGACCGTCACTAGTAGTCGGGAAACTCCCGTTAGTATTTATGTGTATCGCTCTTTTATCTATCTGACTTTTACCGTTCTGATCCCGAAACCCTTAACTCAGGGTTTATTTCCAGTTATCCGATATATTCACTCCGCACTATATATCTGACAGCAAATCCTCATATGCCGTGTGCTTTGTGGAGTGCAAAACGATGACAACACTTTAAGATTTTTAAAGAACGGATCTGGAAACCCCATACATGAGCTCGGCAATCACTCAAATTGAAGATATAGGTCATAGTTAATAGTGCGTTAAACGTAGCCGAGATTGATGAACGAACATTTGACAACATTACCTATTGCTTTAAACGCGACAGGGTTCGAGAAAATAAAACTCGTTAAAATCAAGTGAGATTTTAAACACGGTGACGGCGTAACGAGTATCATTCGGTGAGATTGAAAGGATAGGAATATGGACGCCCGATCCGCTGCGGGACATTCAAGCATACATATATTTGAATTTTTGGGGGCCTTGATGTGCTTGAAATATCGTTTTCCCCAATCATTTTGCACGATACTATAATATCGATTGCCGATTAATTTGGGTGATTTGACGTAATTTGAGTTTTGGCACCATATGATGCTTCAACCGATATTTTGAGGGTGTGAATGAGCCTCGGATGTAATTTTTGACGAGACACTGCAGAAAGAGCAACTCGCAAGTCTCCGAATCTCAAAAGGACCTTCAAGTATGGAGATAATGTGGCATTTTTGTTGCATGTTGGTCCCTGTAGTAGTACCACCAAAGGTTTGGTAAACGATATTGGACACGAAGTGGGAACTCGGGTTCCGCGCGATCGAGAGGTCATCAGACCTGAGGCAGGTCGTCATCGTCTCTTCGCCGGAAATTTCCGGCGAAATCGCATCAACACATTGCATGCTGCCGAGCGGAGGGCAGCATGCATGCTGGGGAAGGCAGGTTGCATGGTGCCGCATGGTGCCGAGAGCAGGTTGCATGCTTGCATGCTTGCATGCTGGGGAATAGTTTTCAGAAGCATATGAAAAATATTCTATTGCTTCTAAAAACTATTCCTACTTATTATATATCATAAACCCTTTGCCTTGCCCTTTACCGCTGCACGCGACCGGCAAGCATCTTTGAAACTCGGAAGTTTCAAAGATGCGTTTGGTATTTTGGGTGCACCCTAAAATTACAAAACAGCCGAGCGCTTCCCGTTTGTGCCGATATTCACATTTATTCCATGGCATATTTCATATGAAATATACACATAAGCACGAAGGTATCGGCCACGCATCTTTGAAACTAACGAGTTTCAAAGATGCGTTTTTGGTCATTTGGGTGCGCATACCCAAATAACAAATCAGCCAAGCGCTTCCCGTTGGCGTGGGGTATCCAACGCTTGAATGTTGAATATTCATTATAATATGACTTGCGATCAGGGAACATATCAAACTTTTAGGTCGTACGGCCAACACTCAAATTTTCCATCGGCCAAGTTTCGGCCATCTCGGCCAAAATCTAAAATTGTCCGCCGCAGGCGCAAAATTTTAATTTTAAGTATGACAATATCATAAAAATCGCACAATTTCGGGGAAATTTTCAAAATTCTACATAATTCGTCTCGGCCAACAAGCAAAAGCACCCTCGACCAAACCTCGGCCACAGCCTTCATCGTACGGCCACAGACCGGCCATAGGAGGTTGATATGTTCCCTGCTTGCGATGCATGCGAGGTTGCAAAGGCATCGGGACAGAATCTACGAAACTGTCCTATGCCTTTGCCTTTGGGTTTGGGTTCGAACGTACCCAAACCCAAAGATGTCAAACAGCCGAGGGCTTCCCGTGCGTCTTAGCGCACGAAACTTGGCACACATACTTCCAAGATACACAGATTTAAGTTACCTGAAGCTCAAGGCTTCAAGTATCTTGTGCGCCCAACGCGCAATTTATTTCTAAGGCAGATGTTTTGGGTTTGGGTTCGAACGTGACACCCAAACCCAAAGATGCCAAACAGCCGAGGGCTTCCCGTGCGTCCTAGAACGCATCTGCCTTAGAAATACTGCCAAGATACATATCTTCAGGTTACTTGAAGCTCAAGGCTTCAAGTTACTTGTGCGCGAAACGCGCAATTTATTTCTAAGGCAGATGTTTTGGGTTTGGGTTTGGGTTCGAACCCAAACCCAAAGATGCCAAACAGCCGAGGGCTTCCCGTGCGTCCTAGAGCACGAAACTTGGCAAAAATACTTCCAAGAGATATATCTTTGAGTTACCTGAAGCTCAAGGCTTCAGGTCACTTGTGCGCCCAACGCGCAATTTATTTCTACTAAGGCAGTTTTATTGGGTCTGGGTTTGGGTTCGAACACAAACCCAAACCCAAAGATGCCAAGCAGCCGAGGGTTTCCCCTGCGTGTGCATGTGTGTCAATTCATATGAAATATTCCATGAAATAAATGTGAATATCCCGCACAAACGGGAAGCGCTCGGCTGTTTTGTAAAATTAGGGTGCACCCAAAATACAAGACGCATCTTTGAAACTCGGAAGTTTCAAAGATGCTTGCCGGTCGCGTGCAGAGGTAAAAGGCAAGGCAAAGGGTTTAGGATATAGAAGAAGTAGGAATAGTTTTCAGAAGCACTAGAATACTTTGCATATGCTTCTGAAAACTATTCCTACTGCCGCTAAATCTTAAACCCTTTGCCTTTCCCTTTGCCTTTGACCTTCCGTTCGCAGTTTTACCATGTGCACCTGACCTCGGAGCGGTGGCACCTCGGATCCGGCGAAATGACGATGACGACCTGTCTCAGGTCTGATGCCATCTCGATCGCGCGGAATCAGTTCCCACTTCGTGTCCAATATCGTTTACCAAAAGTTTGCTGAAATCTCGGAAATCGCCCTCCTCAAGCCCAGGCTTTCAAAGAGGCGCGAATCCAAGAAATATGTCAAAAACGTGTGATATATAATTCATTTGTGCCCTAAATGTTAACCCAAAGCATTTGTAGGCCTACTATATTGAGGTCCAGGGATCGAAAATTGCATAACGGCGTGGTCCTTATTATGGTAGGACTACGAATTTAGGCAGTAGCCACTTGGACTCCGCTGCAGCCGCTTGCATCTTGTCCGCGAATAAAGCCTCGTTGCCTCTGACGCTTGGATGTATGCACCTCCGCTTCGGTGGCATTTGTTGAAGTTGTAGCATTTTCATGGTGCGTGTCCTTCCTGGCGCCTCCGATGCCTTGATCACTGCCGCGATAGCATTCATATGATGTGAGATGAGACTTTCAGCCCCCCAATAAGGTGGGGGGCAGTCACACTCTCTAATCACCCCTTGACCCGAGGTGCCATGTCAGCTTGCTCCTGTCGATGTTCCGTGATAATAATAAAACACCAACGTTATTTTACTATCTCATCTTAGTCTGCAGTGAATTGTGGTGTCACTCCCTGCTAGTGCTTCCGTCAGTCTAACTAATATATAACATATATTAGCTTTTTCTATCAGGTTATCGGTCCACCATCTTTGGTATGGCATCCTTTTCTCGGCAACTTTGATCACGCACGTAACCCGCACGTAACCGCACGTGACCCGCACGTAACCCGCACGTAACCTGCACGTGACCTCCGCACGTACCTCGGAAATTTGTATTTTTTCGACCAACTTCAACCGAATTTAACGAGACCTTCGCCCCGACGTATCGGCGTTTTTGGTTTCGCCGCATCTCTGAACTTTCATCAGGCATTTACGCCTTCAACACTCTGGCCAGCAGCGCCTCCGCTGCCGGAAAATTGGCTTGCCGCACGACGTCACATCATATCTACGGTGCGACGTCGTAATGGATGTAGCCTTCGCGTAGAGTCGTGCGTTCATTGGCTCAGGAAGTCCCATGCCACGGGAGTGCGAATCTGCATCGTTGAGCGATGTGAATGAGGAACCCACCAACATCCGACCTGAGGTCGGACCTGAGGTCGGACCAAGGTGGGACCTCGCATTTTGTCCGATGTGGCAGTAGAAATCGATTCTTTGCCGTCAGATGATAATATTTTCGACGGTCCAGGGGCATATTAATTTTAACCCCTAAACGGCGGTTGGAATTTCATGCAAAAATTGGTGTTTTCGAGAATGCACTCGGTTTGGTCTGTTGCGACCTCAATGTGCATGCACGGTACCATGTTTGCTTTGTATGGCCATCATATAAGCTTAGGAGCATCATAACACGCATCCATACCATGAATATATGCGGATTTATGCCATATCCAAGCCAAATTTTGGTGTTTTTCAAGCATGTAAAATTTCTTCAATCCCCTATCACAACTTGCATTTTGATTTACTTGGGTGACTATCGTCATGAAACCTTGAGAATAAGTAATATTAACCCATTCCCAACCAGTAGCACACTTATATCCCGGCGAATATATCGGTTTTGAGGGAAAATACCCCCCAATACACCAAAAAACACTCAATTGTAAATGTTTTCCATACTTAAGGAATTCTCACCCATACTTAAGCGAAATTTAGGACGATTGCTCCATATTCTTGGTGATATATCGCATGCCATATGCACACAACCACGAGGGTGATGCCAGGTGACACATAGCATGATATATACCTTCTCAGTCCTACCCATTTGGGCAGGATCGTCGGGCTTTGCCTCCAATTTGTATGCTTTTACACAATATTCAAGCTCCCAAAGGCCAACTTTCAAGAATCAGCATAGTTGAACATGTTGGTACGTGAGATATATATCGTATATCCACTACCCATCCCAATTATTAGTCATTCGCAACACACAAAAGGGCATGTGTGAACGCCTTTAAATGCTCCTAACGCCGATCTTTGAGCGTGTGGCACCACATGGATGCATATTCCCACAACCGGACTTGTTCCGATATCGGAACAAACCGCCGTTTAGGGGTTAAAGGCAATATTTTGACATTCAGTATCGAGTCAACACTCGCGATACTCCAGATGACCGATCACGCATCCCTTGTGACCGACGTATGACAGTAGAGTATGTCATAGGCACTCGTGAACTGTGACTGTGGCGTCTATTGCAAAAACATGTCGTTCTGTACAGTTTGTGTCGCTTTGTACAGTGCTTAACAGTGGCAGCCGATGTTTTTTTCCAGCTACGCACTCGAAAGGTTCTGAATTTCGGATAGAATAAATCGAAGTATCAATAAATATGCCGAAAAGACAGTGCGCCCACGATGAAAGTACATTTGACCGAGGTTTATGCACCGTGTGTCGTTCTGAGCAATCTCGGATGCGAGCGAAACAACGCGCTCGCATCCCAGATCGCAATACGTACATGAGGAGTGCAAGTAGCTTTTATGTGCGTATGCAAGAGACGTACTTGTCCGAAGTTTCCATCGAGACAAATTGGACAGAGTCTATTTTTAATGACGTTTTCGAAGACAGAGGGCGACAGAGCAGAGCAGTTGTGGAAGCGGAACACGTTCGCCAACTGCTCACCAAGTTCAATGTCACGAACTTCAAAGACTCGAAGAAGATTAAAAGTAGGGTGATAGTTGACTTATTTGCAGCGGGTTCTGGAATTATGGGACACGTGAAAAATATCCTACAGACAGATTTTCAAGAAAATTGTACTCTTATGTCGGTGGACCACCAAGCTATGGCAAAGTCAATAAATGGCTACTACCCAAATTCATGGTCCTACCACAAGGACCAATGGGCAATTGCGGTTTCGATCACTAAATGGACTATTTGAGGCACAGGCAACATTTGCACATGATATTTATGAGTTAAATAAATTTTATTTCTTATAGCGGCGGCCCCCATGAGACTTTAGGTGTGGTTGAACGACAAGCTTTAGGGGTGTAATTTCACCAAAAGCTTGAAGAAAATGGTGGTCCTACCACAAGGACCACCGTTATTTTGAGTATTAGGAGTCACATGGGGGGCTCACGGTGATGCTCATGGTTATACATCTCGAGTTTATGACCAAATAAGATAACTGAATCGGTTACTTCGCACCCTCATCATCATTTCCGCTCTATTTCAGCATGGCGCATGTTCGACACAATGCAAATTCCGAATTTAGTGAATTTCGGACTTTAGAAATTGGCATTCATCCATTCTAAAGTGCACACGCCAGTCGAAAAATAAGATATTTGGATGATGTTAGACTTTCGGAAATTCGCAATACATATATACTTGAAGATTTAATGTGCCGCACACCCCAACCTTGCGATATATGCCCTCTAGCAAGCAAGTATGATGGCTGGATGGTCAGCTCGCGTGACCACTGTTTTGAGGGGGAAACCAACGAGCCAATATATTAGAGGGGAAGCCAACGAGCCAACGAGCCAATATATACATTCCAACCGGGCCTACCGCCCAAATATGACTGGGACATATGTATAGGTTCAATTTGATGGTATCCGCGCAGGTGTAGTGTTGATCGATATGATTGGTAAAAAAATATTGAAGATGAGTCACTAATTTGCCACATTTTGAATGTTCCAAAAAATCCGTTTTGAAAAATTTGAGCGTAGAGGTTTGAAATGCGTTCGTCATGGATTTATGGGATGGATATAGGCGGCCAAACCAGCGTTCGAATAAATTAATATAGAACCTATATATACCACCTTTCATTGGTTAGACACCACAAATCACGGGAGATGGCCAATTAAATTATCGGAACAATGGTTCTCGTGGTAGACCAAATCGTCGATTTGGTCCTACCACAAGGACTGCGGGGCAGTAGCCATAAAGGGGTGGCAAGCAAAGGACATCTTCGACCCGAAAGACTGGGGGGGTCTTTTAAATGCGAACTACATCTGCGCACCACCCTCGAGTGGAATGAGCGACGCTGCATTCATTTTCTACGCAGCTGAGTGCAGGGACTTCTGCGCATTTCTTTTGCCAAAGCACTGGCTCGCTGACCGCAGCTATCCATTGCGGAGGCTTTGGTGGGGACAACAACAAAAGAAGAAAAAAGTTTACATTATTCCGTCAGCGAAAGACCTAAGTTGGCATGTGTGCGTGAGGTACACGCGCAAAGGCCTAGACCTATTCGCTGGGAATGGCATGAAACCTCACTGGTCCGTTTTCATCCTCGAATTTCACCCAAATTTGACTTCTTCATCGCTCGATTTAGTTAAATTTACGGAAAGTTACGTTCACACCAAGCAGCCAAACGCGCTCTCGACTATCTGGCCAGCAGCACTGCTCCTGGCGGGAGAACGGTTTATCGCACGACGTTTTTGACTTGACCGACGTTTTCCCCACGAGAATCTACCCCAAATTGACCCTTTCATCGTTTGATTTGCTTAATTTTACGAGAAATCCGCTTTTCGCTTGGGAACCCTAATTTTGGGTTCGCAGATTCTGCAGTCAGCAATCATTGGTCAGTGACCATGTTCACTGGACCTCAGCATGCGCGTATGACCGCTGTTCGTTCAGCGTTGGCCTCTCTTCGATTACGTCGACGACAATTTACCTCTGGCTTTGGTCTGGTGGTGTCTGGTGGTGCTTGCGCACCAGACACCAAGCACGACTCCGACATTTCCACCATCGACAACGAGTGCTTTGACTCCTACGAGAGCCCCTCACCGCATTCCTCGCCTTCGCGTTGTGGGCTACCTCCTTCTTACGATGTGGCGGTGCTTGGGAACGCCTTTCGTCTCCCACCCCACTTCCTCGTGCGTTCGACACCTTTGTGCTCGAGCCACTTTCCACATTACCCACGCTCCTCCCCCTCTGCCACTTGCCTCTGGTGGTGCTTGGCCACGTTACGCCATGGCCACGCACAGGTATTGGTTGGTGTCTCAGGGGCCCATTTGGTTACCGCCTTTCATGGGGTCGCAGCCTGTCGCCAATGAAGCAATCGACCTGCCACCAGACGCATCACGGTATGGTGGTGTGTAACACTGAATTTAGACAGACACCTTCGGTAAACAGCTCTAGCTAGTCGGTAGTTTCGGGCCAACGCCCATGATTGTGGGGATCCACCTCTAGTTGGACTGCAAAAGGTCCCATTGGGCCAGTAACTGCTGCCTATTTTTGCCTAGGGTTTAGGTTTGGGATGCAAGCTTGCCTGCTTTGTTGTGGCACCTCACGCCTTCGGGGTGAGGTGGTGTGATGTGAGATGAGACTTTCGCCCCCCATAAGGTGGGGGGCAGTCACACTCTCCAATCACCCCTTGACCCGAGGTGCCATGTCAGCTTGCTCCTGTCGCCGTTCCGTGATAATAAAACACCAAAGTTATTTTACTATCTCATCTTAGTCTGCAGTAAATTGTGGTGTCACTCCCTGCTAGTGCTTCCGTCAGTCTAATATAATATATATATATATATATTAGCCTTTTTCTATCATCATATCAAGAGTTCAAGACCACGCGCTGCTTCATTTCGAACAGCGAGTACGGGCATGTCTGCCTCCTCAAGAGGTCCTGGATGAGGAATGAGCCCGGTATTTTTTGTCGCATGCAAGGTCATTTTTGTCGTTGTCGACCGCAAGAAAATGTTTCTGTCGCACGTCAAAAAGAAATCTTCTGAAAGGAAAATCAGAAACGGGGCTCGTTCCCTTAGAGACAAAGAACAATTTCGCAAAAAAAAGGTGGAGGGACGAAACGACATCGTCATCCGAACACTATTAAGACTGCCCAAAAACTTTCCACATCACAATTTTCGAGGGATATTCGGCGTTGTCGCACGCCTTTGGAAGATACACCATCCCCCCATCGACTATTTTTCGACCGACCGATCGAATCGTCGACCGAACGATCGGACCGTCCGAATTCGCGTGCTAGTGGATTCGTTTCCGAATACAAGATCTGCATTTTGTCGCAAGTAAAACTTGTCCATATTGAAGACAACAACAACCCCCCATAAACTAATTTTCGACCGATCGATTGAATCGTCAACCGCACGATCGGACCGTCCGGATTCGAGTTACGATGGATGTGGTTTTGTGGTCTTTGGTGCAACGCGCAAGTGATGTCGCGATAGCGTGACAGCGCGACAGTTGACCCACAATCATAATCACAAATCAGTCGCATAGTAGCTTAATTAACGCGTCAAATAACGTGTCGCGAACTTATGCACGAAGCGTCCACACAAAGCACAACCCTCTAGCCCTACTACTAGACAGTCTTACTTATTGTCAGTGCCTATACAACACTAGCTCGACTTTGCATATGTTTCCTTATATGACTGCACAGTTATCTTGCTACTGTAGCTATACAAAATCTCAAAATTTTTGATATCTCTTTATCTCTTCTCACCACTTGTGCAAGCTCTTTTTCTCAACATGAAAAAGACTGTTAATTACAGTTCTGACGCAGTCGCACAAGGGCAAGTCCACAAATGTATATCTTTACAAGCATAAGAATACTGTATCTTATTGATTATCTCATAACACTGCTGTTTTCGCGGTCTCAAGCGAGTCCTGGTTATTCTCGGAATCACTGTTACGAAGGCAAAACAAAAATGAGCGTCTGGCTCACACTGCTCCAGCCGCCCTACTTATTCTCGCTATCTCCAAACAAGTGTAACACCCATCCGTATTTCCGTATCTCGTCACTGTCATAACTCCTCGCGCGTATCGTACTGCGCGTGTCATACGTTCGTCACAGAGACTGCTACAGCAAGTGTCACAACCCGGCTGAGGTACACGATAAGCCGTGGTTTGTGACAGCTGTCGCGAACTTATGCACGAAGCGTCCACACAAAGCACAACCCTCTAGCCCTACTACTAGACAGTCTTACTTATTGTCAGTGCCTATACAACACTAGCTCGACTTTGCATATGTTTCCTTATATGACTGCACAGTTATCTTGCTACTGTAGCTATACAAAATCTCAAAATTTTTGATATCTCTTTATCTCTTCTCACCACTTGTGCAAGCTCTTTTTCTCAACATCCCCCATCTGTAGCTGCCACTGGTAGCACAGACATCAGACAAGAGCTTGCTCAGCATCTTCTGTTGTAACGCCATCCATTGCGAACTTGCCCATGCTGAAGGTAAACATACCCACACCAGAAGCCTCTCCTCCTCGCAGCATCCTGGCTCTTGTCAAAGGGTTGCGAAACACCATGACCCACATGCATCTTCTGCCAATAGGTCCATGCTCCAAATGCCCAATCACATGTAAACGTCCAGCGTGACACAGCTTACGAAAGTATTGTGCCCTGCTCTCTGTCATATCTGTCATGTAGTGCGATGGCACATGAATACAAGCCACCACTCGGCTGGCCAGTACTGCCAACGGCAACGCAATATCCAGCACTGCGAACCAGGGTGAAGTTACCACTGCGTCACACACCCCATACTTCTCCTTCCAGGCTCGATAATTGCCCGGTTGTAAAGCATTAAGGGCTTCGTGCCACTTCAACTGCGGATTCCAATCATTATTCATAACCTTCAGATGAGGCCACTCCAGTGACATAACCTTGCCAATGACACCTGTGCCAGCCCAAGGATCCCATACCTGTGTGACCTTCTCCCAAGTCACCTCGTGCGCCAAACGTCTGACCTCCTGAGGAACTGTCATCACCAACTCTAAGCCCCAATCCAGTTGACTGGCAATCTTCACCTGAGCTCTGCTCAGTTGTGTGACATCTCCTCTCTTCTGCACTTCCTCGGGGCTCATGGCCTGCACCGTGGACGTCTTGCGGAGACTTCTCGCGCGAGTGTGCTGCTCTGCACACTTCCTGCTCAAGATGGTACGATGGCCCTCATGCCAGAATCCTGGCATCAGTTCGGTGATCACTCTGCTGAGCTCCTCCTGGTTTCCCCAGGCCACTCTGTCAGGAAGATCCCCCATGCTCCCTTCTTTCCTGAGCATCTGCCGCGAGGTCAGCGCCTGCCATGGGTCTTCACGTCCCGGCCTCACGGCACGATGCGGACCCACGTCTGCAGGCAACAATACCACATCTGATCCCAGCTTCTCTCTCAGCTGCAGCTCCATGGCCGCCATCTTGTCGACGATTGACGCGCTCACCTCGGCGGCAGCTGCCACCACAGTCCCACCTAAGCACTTGGGACATTGCCAGTCCCCTTCAGGTACTCCATCCAGCGCCGGATTCAGACACCACGTGTGATAACCACGGTTACAGGTGTCACACAGCAACATGGCTGCCTCCCCATCTGTCCGCATACACACCTCACACGCGAGATGCTTGCTGGGAATGGCTGCACTGCAGTCGTACTGGTCTTTCACTTGTAAGTGACATGGCGCAATACTTTGCACTGTGCTCTTCTCCCGAAGCTTCGTGCTGTCCTCCAACACTACCACTCCATCTCTTTGCACCTTGACTATCTTCAGGATGGCTGACTTGGTGGCCACCTCCATGCCAGAGCGCGGTTGTTGTCGTATATATACGAAATCGCCTGCCTTGAACTGGTGCGGCTTCGGCTCGTAACTGCCACTCCTCCTGTGCTCGTACCGTAAAGTGTCGCGGTGCTGAGCGATCTCCAGGTTGCACCCTGCATGCACCATGAGCCTCTTCACGATGGCGGCTCGCTGCAACAGATCATCAGCCAGTGTCTTCTCCTCCTGCTTCCCAAAGTCCAACTCGGGTCGAGCACGAAGATCCGGTGGCACCGTGGCTTCCTGAGCGAACAGCAAGGTGAATGGCGCCACTCCAGTGGACTGCTGCCTAGCTGCGTTGTAGCTGAGCACGAGTGACCAGAGCATCTCATCCCACTCGAAGTCCAGGCCCTTGTCGAGGGCCATCTTCTTGAAGCAAAACTTGAGAGTGCGCACCACTCGTTCAGTTAAGCCATTGCTCTCTGGGGAACTCGGTGAAGTCACTCTTCGGTCAATGAGACACTGCTCGCATAGAGCAGAGAACTCACCTTCAAACTCTGTGCCCCCATCCACCAAACATTCTGCAGGCGCCCCAAACACGGATAGGACATGATAGCGAAATGCGTTGGCGATGGTGGCGGCCTCCTTGTCGGGGATTGGAACGCACACGACGAATCGCGTGTAGTGCTCAATCATGACCAAGACGCGTTGGTTCCCAGCCTTCGTGATGCGTTTCGTGGGCCACGCCAAGTCCAGGGACCAGCGATACATGAAGGACTTGATCTCCAGCGGCGTGAGATTCGCCTCCTCCCGTGCATAGTGCGTCTTCACCCTTTGGCAAGTCTGGCACTGATTGACCACTGCTTGCACATCCTGTTTCATGCCTGCCCAGTAATGGCGTTGCCACAACAGGTTCAATGTCCGCCTGATGCCCCAATGGCCAGTCCTCTCATGGTACTCACGCACCAACTGAATCCTGTCACAGGGCTTGGGCACCAGCAGCTCCTTACCACTGACAGTGACCATGTACAACTCGCCCATGAGCTCATCCCAACGGTGACGCGCTGCCCTCTTCCTTACCCTGTGGTATTCCTCCTCGGGCACCTCCACTCTTCCTCCTGTCCTGACCCACGCGAGGCATAGCTCGTCCTCGTGTATATCGGGGTATCTTTCTCGGAATGACTCCTGGTTGGTTACGCTGGCTAGCATGGCAACCATTCTCGTAGTGTCGGGCAGCTTAGGCAGCCTCATCTCTTTCTCCTTTGTCACTGGTGCCCATTCTGGGGCTGAGCTCGTCTCTGCTGGCTTACCACCAGGTCTTGAAAAGGCCTGCCGGTGACGTGCCTCGTAGCCCGCGAGCTTCATGGAGGCCATCTTCCACTGCCTGCGGCGTGGAACAGCGTCGGCGGTGCCTAGCCCCTGTGTACCTTTCTGTCCTTGGCTGCACATGCGTTGCAGTCGTTCTTCCCAGTCCTGATGGCTGAGGCGTCGCGCGACTTGCTGGGTGTAGCCGCTGGAACTGGTGATCCACTCTGCTAGTTGGGCTCGCACCGGCTCAGCCGTGTCCTCGGAGGTGGCAGCCACCTGGGTGGCTTTCGCGATGGGGATGGCAACTAGCGTGCCATGTTCCTCCTCCTCACTCTCCTCACTCTTCGGCAGTTTGGTCGTGCTGACCTCGGCAATCGCATACAATAGCTCCATTGCTCTTCGGTCCATAGCAAGGCCAAGCACTCCTGCCAATTCTTCGTCTTTCATGCCATGTGCCGCGCGCAGCTCATCTGCGCTGTACCCCATGGCCACTGCCTTCTCGTCCAGGTTAACCTCTCTGGTCTCCCCCGCTTCATCATCGTCTCCCTTCCTCACCACTGTGCCTGCGCGAGGCGCGCGAAAAGCACGAGAGTTTTGTGTCGCCAAGATGGTTGGCAATACTCTCATAGGCTCCCCTACAACGTTGGCGGTGTAGTGAGGCTTCCTGTCTCCTGTGACGACCCTGCGCGGCTCCCAGCCTCGCTGCAGAATATCGCGCACGTATCTGTCTGGTGGTCTGTCCACCCGCTCCATCACCAGATTGAACTGCTGATTCTGGAACAGATTGCTCCAATATGCTCGTAGACGATGCGCGTATGATCCCGCGCGCGCCGCGTCAAAGGACACCGGCTGGCCCACCACGCTGTTGATGATGGGGAACACCTCTTTCCTGATCTTCGAGTTCTCCCTGTGTGACAGCGGAGAAACGTTCTCCAGCACATATGCTGGCGGTCTCTGAGGCTGCAGCTGTTGCAGCGTGGAGAGGACTCGCACTGCCTGGTAGAACAGTCTGCTGTGCCTGCCCTCCAGACCAGCCAGCTTGCCAGCTGGTGACAGGTCCTGGCATGGATATCCACACACCATGACCCACTGCTCTCCACTCAATGCCCCTGCATGTACAAGGTCAATGAGGCTGGTGTCTTCGATGTTGCTGGGCAGTTGCTCCAAGTGGGCTGCCTCGGCACGGAACAAGTCGGATGACGGCGACTGAGCGCCATGCACCTGGCCCTGGCTACCGTCTGGCTGGACTTCGAGATGTCCTGGTAGAGGTACTTGTTAACCTTAACTCCGCAGCGCAAGAGCATCTCTAGTCCAGCACACAGGCCCCCACACGGCTCATAGCAGACCACGCCCTCTTCTCTGGCTTCCCGGAAGAAGCTCTTGTCAATCACTCTCGTGTCGATCTTCTTCGGCACTTTGAGCTTACCACCCTCCATGGTCTCGTCGCCGTATATCGCTGGTGAGCCTCCGGAATGCATACCCCTGATCGGCCGTACCTGGCTGAGGGCATCCCAGGCGACTCGAGTCAACCTGCCCGAGCACCTGGCCACTTCCGGGTGGTCAGTGTCAAACATGACCCCCTTGTTACACTCCAGCTCTTCTTGGTAGTGCACATCAAACAGTCGATGGACTGCACTGGTCCCCAGCTGCTCCCTGACCATGTTCTCGCAGTAGTTGGCCACCTGAGCTTCTGGGCTTACTTCGGGGCCAAGTGGTGGCTCCCTGGTCACTTCCAAGCAAATGGCGTCTGTGAAGCAGCGCGTTGGCCTCTCGGCACGCCCCGCTTCCCTGGCTCGGTCCCCTTCACGATCCAAACGGGCACCAGTCTCGTCTGCGGTGCTGGGCAGTGGGTACCTGGATGGCACATCCGCGTTCTCATTCTTCGGACCTGGTCGGTACTGGACCGTGAACTCAAACTCCTGGAGGCTGATGGCCCAGCGTAGGTGTTGACCTTGTAGGTCACCCTTCTCCATGAGTGTTGTGAGCGGCGAATGGTCGGTGATCAGCGTGAAGTGGATCCCGTGCAGGTACTGTCGTAATGTGCGGATGGCCCACACCACTGCCAGCATCTCACCCTGGAAGCTCGCGTACTGTCTCTCGGTTTTCGACAGCGAGCGGCTGATGACCACACAGATGTGTTCTACGCCATTCTCGTCCTTCTGCCCCAGCACTGCGCCAATGCCATGGTTGCTCCAGTCTGTGTAGAGGAAGATGGGCTTGCTGTAATCAATGGGCTTCAAACATCTCCCCGAACACAGGGCATCCTTCAATGCTTGCAATGCCTGGTCCTGTTCCTTCCCCCAAGCTCCCTTGACATCCAACACTTCCTTTCTGAGCAAGTCGTTCAATGGTCGTGCCATCTCTGAGTAGTTGGGTCCCATGGGTTCCCCCACCAGACCTTTGTAGTAGTTCATGAGTCCAAGGATGGAGCGTACTCCAGTTTTGTCCTCGGGCTTGGGCAGCTCTTGGATGGCCTTGCACTTGATGTCCTGCGCGCCAATGGTGTTATAGCCGATGCGGTAGCCCAAGAAGTCCACCGTGGCTGACCCGAAGGTTGACTTGCCCGAATGCAGACGTATCCCTGCATCCCCCAAAGTGCGAAGCACGGCTTCCACATCCTTGATGTGCTGCTCAGCGGTGTCTGAGTATATGCACACGTCATCGACGTACGCCACCGTGCAGTGTTGCAGGTGACGTAGCTCGTAGTCCATGATCCTGATGAAGGCTGCGGTTGCTCCAGCTGCTCCAAACGGCATGGATGTGTAGCGATAAAGCTGGTTGCCCCACCAGAACGCTGTCTTGTCCCTGTCCTCCTCAGTGGTCATGGGAATCTGGTGGAACGCCTTGGTCGCGTCCAGGGTAGTCTTGAACTTGGCCTTGGCCACGCGCTGGTAGAGCTCTTCTGGACGATGTGGTAACGTGTTATCCTTGAGCGACAACCGGTTCGTAGACCGGAGGTCGACGCAGAATCTCGTCGAGGTCCACTGTCCAGTGTCGTGATCCTTCTTCCCCGCGACCACCACGTTGCTGGCGTGTCTGCAGTGCTGCGAAGCCGGCTCGATGAAGCCATATTCCAGCAGTTCCTTGCAGTGCAGGTCGATGATCTCCTGCTCTCCCGGGCTGTACTTCCTCGGTCGTTGGTAAGCTACCTTAGTCTCGTCCTTGAAAGGGATGGCGAAGGTCGCATGTGTCGCGCCCCCATGGTAGCCTTTGATGTCCTGCGGCTTGTTGGCGAAGCAGTAGCTGCACCTCCTTACCACGTTGCGCATCTCCTCCCAATTCTCCTCGGTGAACTCGGGATGTCCTCCAAAGGTGGCATTGAGCTCGGTGTCCAGCCACGCGGCCTCGTCCTTGGTGACCCTGGTCGTGCCCCCTGGCTGTAACGTGTCCAGCACCGTGTGTGGGAGCACCTCGTCCTGCTCTGCCACCATAGCCTCCCATCCGGTGTCCCATTGGCGCGAAGACCTCTGGTCTTCCCAGGCGGTCCTGGCAGATCTGATCGGCGAGCTCGAGCACGTTCCCATCGTCAGCACGCCCTGAGGCTCCCCAGGGGCCACGACGGCCACCCAAGCAGCCACCGCTAGCAGCAGCAAAAGTTTTAAAATTCTGCCGGTACCCACTGGTTTAACTGGAGGGTGAAGGGTCAGTATGCAAGTCAACATCTTCCACCCCCCTTGCATACGGCCCAGGCCTCCTCCTGCAGACACGTAGACCACCAGCGCCAAGACTGATATCACATAGACACAGTGCGCCACTCGGTAGCAAGCGGCAGTGAACTGCAGGCGCTGCAGTCGAGCGGCAAAGCGCGGCTTCTGCATGCGCCGCGGAACAGCGGCCAGCGTAGCCGGCCCGGCGGCCAAGATCCGCTGGGCGACCGCCAGCGCGCGACCCACCTGAGTCTCCAGCGCGGCGAATGTGCCACCATCTTGAACTGAGCCGGAGCATGGCAACCCATGGTGGACAATGTGGGCGCCAACCGTCAAGACGCACCCCAGAGTGCCGACCATGTGTGTGAAGTGCATGGCGAGCATGACGAGGCAGAACCGTATCAACGGCACGTACCACAGCCCACGCCGAGCGTGATGGAGCCCAGCTACTTCAAGAGCACCCTTGGTCAACAGTAGTAGGTGCCTGGCCAGCTCCAACAGCACTCGCAGAGGCGCCTGTTGATGTGCCCATGGCTCGAGTGGCGTTGCGTGCACGGCCCACAACGCGCGTGCCATGGCTCTGCGGGGCGCTTCAGCGTGGAATGCCCAGCAGGCGACGACCTCACCAAGAAATCTGAATACCTCCATAGCCATCCATACTGCCATCACTGCAAAATGAGGCAGCTGCGGCCAATGCAAGCGCACGAACACCCCCATGAGCAGGAAGCACACCTGAGTGCGCTTCGCCCGCCTATCATTGGCGGGCTGCGTGCCCGGCTTTTCGCCGGGGCTGCTTCTCAGTGACGGGCGCGCCGGGCTGCAGCCTGCCCGGTGCCCCCTTGAAAAGGCCCCAGTGCGCTCTCCCTTCTCCTTTCTTCCCAGATCTCATCATAACTTTGGCGTCTCTGGGGAGCACGCGACGCGCCCATGCCGGCATGCCGACCGCGAGCCGCGTCCTGACGATGAGCGCCTTCCCTGGGGCTCGGAGATCTCCTCCTGCGCTGACCAGCCCGTGGTGAAAGCTGCTGTGCGGCACTCTCAGTTGGACTCTGCGGACGCGCTGTAGGATGGCCTGAAGGTCGAGTGTCGACATGCGCAACGAAGCCACTGGAACGCTCCGGGCTGCTGGGTGCTGTAGAGCTCGGGGTTGATGGCACGTACGAAACGAAGTCCTGCTCTTGTGCAGCTGGAGGCACGGCTTCAGTCTGCTGCGTGCAGACAGAATGTGCCGGGGATCCCAGAATGTCGTTGATTGAATGGTGCTCAGGTCTCTGTGCCATGTTGCACTCCAAGCCCACGGTCGATATCCCGCCGAGAACTCGGCCAGAGTAGGGTGTCGGCGTGGTCGTGGCTTGCGTGCCACCACGACCATCAAGCCCCGGGCAGTCTGGCCCACGCGTGCTCATTCTCGCTCCAATCCTCGCAGATGCGTGGGCAGTACGAGGTCGTTCCTCATATTCTCTGATGATCGCCTGACGTGCTCGTATTGATTCCGAGAGAGTTGCCATGGTGAGGTGGTTCGCTGCGACCTCGGCCTCCCTCTGTGCCAAACTGGCAGACAGCCCAACCAGTCTTTCACCGATGACCTCCACGCTGTCTTCATCCTCTGTCAGCGGCGACGGTGTCCTGGTGCGACTTGTGTGAGTGCTCATACCCTCAACAGCCGCGGGGTCGGAAGAGTATCCTGAGACGCTGTCTCCCTCCTCACTTCCTGCATCCCCTCCCTCGATTGGGTCCAGGCACCTCATGAAGTCGTTTCGAAGACGCTCCTGCACCTCTGCCCGACGTGCCTCAGCTAGCAACGCCGGGCCCACCGAGGATGTGAACGCAGACAGTGGTTCTCGGTGCATCACCGCCACCCTGTTCCAGGTCTCCCAGCTGCAGCAGTCGAACTTGCGCGTATCTGAGGAGAGGTACTCCAAGGTGAACGCCATGCTGCTGGGTCCCCGCTCACTGTAGTAGCGATTGTCCTCAAAGAGGTAATACACGGCCTTGGACCGGGCGTTGGCACGGGTCTTGAAAACCCGTAGGGTGCCCTGCCGTGGGCCATCGCTCAAATGGCCTCTGGCGATCCCCAAGAGCTGAGTGCGATCAACCAGATGCTCCATATGTTTCTGCAAGGTGCCGAGGAGTCCTCCCGTGCAGCCTTTCGACTGCCCACCCAGAGGCAGAAACTCTTCCCTTCGTCCCACTCCTGCGGAGGAAGCGTACCGGTGCAGGGTCTGGTTGCTGAGTTGCTGCGTGTGCACCCCCTTTCCTCGCTGCGCGAAGGGCTTCCCGAGCTGGAACTCGATCTTGCCCATGAAGCAACGGTACTGGATGAGGAAGACCGTCTGTCCATGCAGCGCCATGAACTCCGAGATCTCTCCCAGATCCAGCCAGTTGGCTTCTCCAGCTGTGTTCTCGCTGCGAGTGGGCGACTCCGGCTCGTAGGTGCCCTGGAACACTGCAGCGTGGTAATCCAACATGGCAGGGTCGAAGACGCCGTTGGGCCAGGTTTGATGCCGTAAACGAAGCGGTGCCGAAGATGGTGGCGGTGCGGAGCCAGATGGCCCTGCCTCATCCCCCCTGACCGTCTTCGACGTCCTGAGAGTCTTGGATGTGCGCACTGGAGGGTTTCTTCTGGCCCCATAAGTGTCCAGCGCGTCCTGTGCTTGCTCCTCTGTCTTGCATGCTCCGAGCATCACTCTCGGGTTGTCCCCCAGATGCAGGTACTCCACGGCGGCAGCGTTCGTGCTGAACACCTCGCCACTGCCTCCTTCCCCATCTGTCACCGGGTAGAACTTCCCCACCTTGTCCGCTGCGTCTGACAGCGTGAGCTGCGGGATCACCTTCACATCCACGCCCTCCACACCAGTCACCTCCACGTCGTACCTCACCTTGAGACGAGCTCGAAGGTCAGCGATGTCCACTCGCTGCACATACTTTAGGTGCTGGTACTGCCAGCGCTGGTCCTTCTCATAGTAAAAAGGCAGCTGGAACTCGCCAGTCATCTTGCCCATGGGGCTCATGACGGTGACGCCTTCCATGGTGTGACGTACCATGCGCTCCATGAGATCCCATTGGGCGCGAGTGTGCTCGCTGAGTACGCAGAACTGGCGCGCCACCTTGTCCCACATGAGCTTGCCCGTCACGACTCCTGGGTACGTCTGATGGGTGTTGAGGACCTCCTGAACACTCGCCATCGTGTACCTTCCTGCCTCCCGATGGGCACCACAGTCAGGGAGTGGGACCTGGTCGTTGTCCTTCTTGCCGCTCGGCCTCGTGGTCCAGGTTTCTGAGGGTATCTTCGTCTCCTTGTCAACCTTCTGGTCCACCAACGTAAAGTCGGGCCACAGTAGCTCCGTCTCCAGGATGGTCTTGTATTCTCCACATCGCGGGAACTTGACCTGCACAAATCCTGCGTCCACACCACCTCCATCGCCCTCTTCGCAGAGTGTGCACAGACGAGCATAGCCCGTGCGGTCGATGTACAGGCGCTGCTGAGTCCAGCTGCTCTCCTTGTCTTGGTGGTCCCACGGGTTCACTGCCATGCCCTCCCATGGCTGTACGCTGGCCAGCTTGAAGGCAGCTTCGCTCTCGGCCTCCTGCGCCAGCGTGAGGTCTGGATAGCGAGGGTCTGACTGAGTTGTGGTCAGGCTGGCTGGCGTGCGGGACCCCCTCGCCTCTGGCTCTTCAGCACTGGACCACTCACCTCTGGTCGCCACATTGGCTTCCCGCTGGCTGCGTGATGATGCTTGTAGCATGCCCAGCATCTGGTCCGTCAAGGACGTACCAGGCGGCGGAGGTTCGTACGTCGAGCCCTCGGTGTGCAAGCTGACTCGCCCAGTGAGCTCGACTTGCATTATCGAGCTGGGTCTCAGGAAGCCCGCCTCCACCATGGACTGGCAGCGCGCCTCAAGTCTCTCCCTCTCATCCGAGTTGAACCTTCTCAGCCTCATCTCCTCTAGCCATGACGCCAGGCTTTCCATCAGCTCGGGGTGGTTCCGCGAGAATGCACAAGGTGCAGGCGCACACCTCTCCCCTGCGAGGGCCAGACGGTCTTCTCCCCCTGCGTCCAGGGACACTGCTGCACGTGGTGGTAGCTCGCAATCATCAAAAGCGGGGGCAAGAGTGCGCGCTGTCGTGGCATCAACGTCGAAGATCTCGGTCGCCAGGCACACTCTCGGGTCTTCATTCCGCTTGCTCCTTGCATCGACGGGCGGCGTCAACTCGATCAATGGCAACGTGACCTTCTCCTTCATACCCAGTGACACCGCGGCCTCAGAAGTAGCAACGCCTCTGTAGAGGTCGATGGTCAACTTGAGGGCGTTCTTCAGGGGTCCAGTGCCCACCAAGAAGTCCCACGTCGTGTCATTGGTGTAGGTGACGAAGGCGTGGAGCCGATGCAGAGTCATGTACGGCGTGCCCGCGGCGAGAACCACATCCACGTAGCAGTACTTCGTGAATTCCGCAGGGCTGCCATCACATCTCGCCACCCTGGCCCCTGTCTCTGCATCAAAGATGGTCAAGCCCAACCTGTTGGCTGTCCTGATTGGGATGATGTTGCAGTTGGCCCCCGTGTCCAGGAGAAGCGCTTTGTACAACATAAGCAAGCCTCCAGAGGCCACCAGCGCCATCCCTTGTGCCAGAGAATCGTTCAGGAGCTTGCATACAGGCTGGACCTGCGCCATGGCAGTGAGCTGTTCCTCTGTAAGGCCACTGAGCATCTTCTTCTTCAATAGCTCGTACGCCTTGGCGTCCATGGTCCCTGCGTGCAGCTCACCCCTCTCGCTGAAGTCTCTCACCCCGTAGCTCTCCTGGACGGTGGCCGCTGCAGCTGTTACACGCACCGTCGTCCTCTCCTTCCTGGGCTGCTCCACCATGTCCTCCGGCATCTCATCCAGAGGGATCTCTTCTTCGTCACTGTCGTCGCCCGACTCCATGCCCGGGCAGTCGTCATCCTCATCGCTGATGTCCTGGCAGTCTGCTGCTGAGGCTGTCGGCATGGGGAGCTGGTTGTTCTCAGCCAGTTCCACCAAGGTCTCCACGCCCCTTGGGGCTGTTATGCGACCTTCTGCTACGAGTCCAGCAGCTAGCTTGCGGAAAGCTGCTCCCAGGCTCTTGATCACGGAGGCCATGAGCTGCACCTTCCTTTGCATCTCGTCCGCCGCAGGCGCCATGGGCACCTGTGCGTCTGCCTCGTACTCCTCGGGTGTCTTCACTGGG
Organism: Cymbomonas tetramitiformis; assembly: GCA_001247695.2. Taxonomy (NCBI): domain Eukaryota; kingdom Viridiplantae; phylum Chlorophyta; class Pyramimonadophyceae; order Pyramimonadales; family Pyramimonadaceae; genus Cymbomonas; species Cymbomonas tetramitiformis. The sequence continues at coordinate 55,726 of LGRX02007656.1, forward strand.
AAGCCCCTCATGCGCTGGGTACTTCCCAGGGCTACTGCTGGAGCCGCCGTGAGTTCAGACTCCACACTCTTGCACAGCGTCTCGGGGAGTGCCCCCAGACCCAAGGTGTTGAGGGCGCTCGAGAGCTCCTCTTCGCCCATCTCCTCGGCCATGGCTGTGAGTAACTCGGTTGGAGGGCCAGACGACACTCCTACCCCTGCGCTGCCATGGTAGTGCGCGCGTGCATCGACGGTGTGCGTCTCCCTCTCCGCGACGCGCGCTGCGACTGGTTCTTCGTCGGAGCCCTCATCCTCGGACAGCACCTGCGACTTCACGCTGCCCGCACGACTGGCCGTCTTCCTAGCAGCCACCATGCCCTGGTACTCTGCTTTCAGCGCCTCGGGATTGCCAGTGGCGCTCTTCTGCTTGTCCTCCGGTGGCTGTTTGGCTCTGTACTTGTCCTTCTCTTCGTTGGACAGCTGCTGCCAGTCCGTCACCAGGATGCCCCAGTCAGAGTTCTTGAAGCGGTTCTTCAGGTTATACATGCGCAGAGCGGCGTTCTCCGCGTCCCACCACTTGCTGGAACCAAGCCTGCTTTCGAGGAATCCAGCAGGCATCTTGACGTGTTTATAACCACTCCTGCACTGCTCGGGATCGGACTCATGCCAGCCCCCTCCAAAGCAGCGCAAGCACTTGGGCTTGTCGTTCGTACGCACGCCCTCTGCTGGCGGTGGCGTCTTGTTGTAGGAGGCCTTCTTAGCTCTTTCGGCCACATTCACCTCCTTCTTCATCTTCTTAGAAGGTGATGCTTCTACCTTCTTGCTGTTCTCCGGTTCGCCTGACTGTGCCACCTCAGAGGACTCAATCTTCTTGATCGAGTTCTTTATGGCCTTGAGGTCAAGGCCATGCTGTCGCGCCTCCCAGGTGGAGTACTGGCAGCCACACCGTCTGGTGATCTCCTGGAGGAAGGTGAGGATCCAAGACTCTGCATCGCCCTTGAGCTTGTCTTGAACCTCGACGATGGCCTCCAGGTCCTTCCAGGTCACCCGATTGGGTGGCGGGAACTGTGCCCTCAGTTGCTCCTTCACCCGCGTCTGGAAGATCTTGATGCGCAGGTTGTCTACGCAGTCCTCGATGAAGGTACGCAGCTCTTCATCGCTCAACACCTTCCCAGTGTTGAGCTGCATTTCCCTGCGTTGGCACATCTTCATGTAGGTCAGCCCATCCTGCCCCACCTCTTGTGGCTTCTGTGTCAACAGATCCACTTTCTCTTGAGTCCCTTTCATCATGAACTTCTTGTCAAGGGCAGCGATGAAGCCCCTGAGCGCGTAGAAGTACTGGGTATCGCGGGTGCCATCACGTCCCGTCAAGCCTTTCAGGGAGGTTCCATCAGTCAGATATTCGTCGGAAACCTCCCCTTGGGTGTCTTGGTTCGTCACCGGCCTCGCTATCACCCACGTGGCGCCAGTGTTCATCTCATTGAAAGGGGGCCTAGCGCATGGGATGGTACCCTCGAGTGGGCCATGCTCGCTAGTGTCCTTCAGGACTCGGTCCATGTTGGAGGTCACTACCCCCCCTCTTTCATAGTTCTCGCGCCACCAGCTGAGAGCTTGTGAGTTCTCTCCAGCCAGACACGCAGGGATCATGTCCCACAGATATTCAAAGTCAGGGGGAGTCTCTCTCAGGGTCTTCATCTGAGCTTCGGTGAGAGTGCCAGCCCCGGACCTGAGCCTCTTCCTGACGTTGGCGTTGTGCTGCCGTACGAAATTCTCGCACATGTCGGCGAACTCCCTCAGGAACTTGGGCCGATCTTCTTCCTTGGTGCCCGTGTAGTTGGGCAGCGTCCCAAGGTTGACACGAGCATAGTCGGTGTACTCCATGTCTTCTTCAAAGATTACTAACGGCTCCTGGGCTTGAGCTTGCAGTTGGACTGGTGCTTGTGCCTCAGGCTGTACTAGTGCTTGTGCCTCAGGCTGGCCACCGGCAGCCCCTTCCTCTCCCTCCAGCTCTGAGAAATGCTGGCTCACTCGTATCGCCCTCTGGGCACGCCTCTCTGCCCGTTGCTGATCCTCGCGGTCAGCCTTGGATTCCGTTGCTACCTTTCTGGTGAAGAAGAAATACTGGTGTGAAGGCTCTTTTCACTCCACACTTCCCAGCTTACCAGTACGGATGAATCCGTCCCTGGCCTCACCTTTCAGTGCTTTGCTCTAAGTAGCAATCACTGCCAGCATAATCTCGTCCACGACTGGTGAGCAAGGTTCCATCTGTGACCCGGTCTTATATTGGCTCTCCCAGATGTCCAGCAGGGTTGCCTCTGCACTTAGTGTCTCTGGTCCACGCAGCAAGTCAGTAGAACGCCAGCATGAGTCAGGTGACCACGAAGAATGCTGTCGTGAAGGTGCCCACTGACAGTCCTGTTTCGCTCCACGCCTTCAGGCGTACCAGTACGGATGAATCCGTCCCTGGCTTTACCGTCTGGTGCTTTGCTCCAGCAGGATGTCACTTCCCGAAATAGCCCAGTACATAATTCTCAACGCTGCAATCATGTTCGTAAAAATTAGCAACTGGTTCTGCTGTGACCGCTGTCGCTGTACTTCGCAAGACTGGTGAACTTCGAGTGTCGCAACAGCCTGCTTCACTCAACCTCTTCCAAGGCTTACCAGTACGGATAAATCCGTCCCTGGCATCACCATTCAGAGGTCTCGTTCTTCAGGACTGCTGTTGAACTCTCAGCATTACAGACGACATGTCTGTAATAAGGCGCATTTTTGTTTTGAAAAAGACTGTTAATTACAGTTCTGACGCAGTCGCACAAGGGCAAGTCCACAAATGTATATCTTTACAAGCATAAGAATACTGTATCTTATTGATTATCTCATAACACTGCTGTTTTCGCGGTCTCAAGCGAGTCCTGGTTATTCTCGGAATCACTGTTACGAAGGCAAAACAAAAATGAGCGTCTGGCTCACACTGCTCCAGCCGCCCTACTTATTCTTGCTATCTCCAAACAAGTGTAACACCCATCCGTATTTCCGTATCTCGTCACTGTCATAACTCCTCGCGCGTATCGTACTGCGCGTGTCATACGTTCGTCACAGAGACTGCTACAGCAAGTGTCACAACCCGGCTGAGGTACACGATAAGCCGTGGTTTGTGACAAACGCTCGAGCTCGGCTGCCTTTCCACTTTATTTTCAGCGTTCAAAATACCCCGGTGCTGCGTGTTGCCGCGCTTGCTATTCTTCTGATTGTTTTTGAACGTGTGCACGAGGTTTCCCCTTCTTGGTTCTTGCGTTTCATAATTATTCTCTTACCAGCTCGCTACTAACTACTTCTGTTTTCTCCGCATCCTGTTTTGCGGCATTTGGCGTTTTTCTTTTCGCTTGTCGCAGGATTGCAGGATTGTGTGCCTGTTTTCAAGCTTGTCAGGAAATACGTATCTGGGGATCTTTGTTGTGCACTAGTTGTTGGGCTGTCGAGATGCTTCCTGCGACCCTGCCGATATATGTTACAAGTTCTCTGTGCTGACTATCCTCACGTCAGCGTTTTTTTCTTTGTTAATCTGCCTATGTAAGAATGCTTGGAGACCGTCAGGCATCTTGCCCGTCGGGTTGGATTCGACTCCCAACATTTCTACTACTAACTAGCGTGTTGTACGTAGTTTGCAGAGTATGTGCATACTATTGATTTCTTGTTTTAAATTGCACAGTTTTTTTTCCAGCGTAAGTACTTTATATTCTTTAGTCACGGACTTCGCAGATTTGTGCGCGTGCGCAGGAAATTGGAATGCTGTGTATTGGAGATGTTAGTAGGTTGGGTAATAGTGTAGGTTGCAATGCCTCCTGTTTACTCGATGTTAGTAACATAAACGCGAATGTAAATAATAATAGCTTAAAGCTGTAATTTTGGATTGTGACTTGCCATGCATGCTTCCGTCCATGAATACTTTCGTATTATATCTTGCGTGAGTTCTCGTGTATCTGCTCCGTCAATAATCATCTGCTGTTGATTCCGTTAGGTTCGACTAACTCTGTTACGTTGAGCTTCATGCATGTTAGACGTACCCCCCCCTACTCGGCTGGAAGTGTTTTTGTATATTCCTTAAATCTTTGATTAATTACTGATAAGTTTTTGCGACAAAATACCCCCTTGAGACCTATTTCGTTGCGGCTGCGACAAAATGTACCCATAGGTAGAGTGTTGTCATAGCTGCGACAAAATAATTTGCGACATAAAAAAACCTTCCATACGACAAAAATCCTCCGCTACCCCTGGACTCTGACGGACTTATCCCATTCTTCCATCTCGTCCTTGATCTTGACATGTACCCGCACGATTGACTCCACGTCCTTCCACTCCAACTCGCCCTTGCCCGCCGGGAACTTCGACCGAAGGTTCTCGTTCGCTCTGTGCCGGAAACACCGCAGTGAGCGAGAGGGCACGCTGCCGGCGATGCAACAACGAACTACCCAGATGAACCGTCAGATAAAAAGATATATATATATACTGAGTTTGGGGGAACACAAGCTGACCAACGAGGATGTCATACGGGAATGGCACTAGATTTTACGAACTAGTCATAGTGACAATTCCAGCACACCACCTCATCTGAGGTGGACTGCTTGTGGCACACACCACCCCAGCTACTAGACTTACAGTGTAAGATGCAAGAATGTTAAGTCTAGGAGCTAGAAAAGTCACAAGTGGCCGATGAGTGTTACAGCTCATCATAGAATACATGCGACAACTAGGAGCTTCCTAGAATAAAATCAGCCCCGCGGACCAAAATTCATGACTTTGCCAGCTAGTGGTGGGTAAAAGCATGTGTTCCGCATGTCTCGGCACGTGTGATCGAGAATCATTACGCTACGCCTGTCGGTTTAGCAAACAAAATGAAGCCGTGATCTCGCGCCATACTGCGTCCCGAGGCTGTGCGAATACTGCGTTGCGCTGCTCGCTAGTGGTGGTAGTAAGAACATGAAAGAAGAAGTTGGATCACAGCAAGTGAGCAAGTGGCGGGAACAGACTGCCGATACTGCCTGCATGTTTTTAGTTTGGTAAGTAAATTAATAATGGCAACCATCGCCAAGCAGAGTAATAACCAGCCTCTTCCTCATAATAACGGAACTCTCATCGTAAAATTGTGCACCACCAGTTTCGATGGAATTGTGGGCGCGTGCCTCCCAGGCGTCCCACTCTTATTGGATGTATTCTCGCCCATCATCCTCCGACGAATTTTCGTTCTCCATAGTAGGCTCATCAACAAAAAAACTGAGCAAACTGAGACGAACTCCTGTTGCGGTAAAATTTCCTCCCCGATAGGGGGCTCCAAAACTCCGCGGTAAGAATCTCGTTGGAAACCTGTGTCCAGCTTGGATTCTTGTTCCAGTCGATAGGTCGAAAATGCGGCGAGGCCAAGTGGGCAGACTCATCATCCTCCTCTACCTCATAACTGTCCGCTGGAAGCATCGTAGTACCCAGGAGGATACTCCGATTCATCCTCCTCCTCACTACTCGTCAAATACTCCTCATAAGGAGCCGCGCCGCCCAGAGCCCATATAGGTAGTCGCAGGTGGGGGGGCAACCATCATGAACGTAATGAACTTCCGTGCGTACAGGAGGGGACTGTCGCATGGTCTCTCTCGCCCTAGTGGCACTTGGGGAGGGTCTAGTGGTAGAAATCTGCGCGCTGTGTCGAAACTGATTTGGAACGCATATTCGCTCGCCCATCTTTCACTCCCTCGCTTGTCACAAAACTCTTTGTTCGAAGTTCCAAAATTCCCGGAAGCAGAGCCGCTGGTCAAGGCACCACCTACGTGAAGGCTCAATAGCCATAATTATACTCAAAACAATACCGTGCTCTCTTTATTGATCTTATAAATAAATAATGAATTTCCGATATGCTATGCCGAAAACAATAGAACCATCAAATAATTAATTATGAGCGACGTGCCTGCGACGTTAAAACAAATAAAAGCGAATCTAGTTAAATCGGCACGGTCATTACCGATCGACAAATTCAAATGATAAATTCAAAAATCAAATATCTCGTGCGCACGACCGCTGTGTGACAAACGATAAACATAAAGCGAACAGAAATTTTGACTGCGCGACATTTGCGTTTCAACATGAACATGGACCCACTGCCACAGGCAGGACCGGCACCAACCCCCATGGCATGTATCGTGTGCACAACGAAACGAAAGGTGAACCTTCTCGATCCATATGTGGAAGAGTGCGTCTGCGTGAAAACAACTCGAGGAGCGATGTTCCTGGCTAGGCGGTCCCTCGACCGCCTACCCCAACGCTCGATTTTTGGCTTCGTCAAGAGCGTGGACGAAAACCAGGTGAACCGCCGGGACCCAAAGGTGGGTAGCATCCCTGAAAATATGTACTGCCTTGTGATTGAAGCCTTGCGCAATATTATGAAAGCAAAAAAATCAAGCACGCGGATAAGCATGTATCCTGTATGCGCGCTTGTGCGTGTGCGCAGGTCTCGCGTGGTAGTTGGTAGGATATATGGACATATTATGTGCATAAGTAGCCGGGACACATATATATGCTCTGTCTAGCAGATATCGACATATGTAAGGTTAGTCAGCAGGAATGCTATTGTGTTACTTTCATACCGCAACTTGTAAATGTCGCTTAACCGAAATTTACAGAAGCAAAGAGAGAGTCATATTGAGATCTGATATTCGGCTTGTTAATATTTGACTGATATTAAGCGTGTGCATGGCTTAAAGATTCGAGAAATTAAAAAATCAGCTGCTTCCGATTGCTTGTGAATGAAAAATAGTTATTGCTACCAGGGGGTTAAAATCAATAAAGAGAGCACGGTAGGCGAAATCTCGGCGGAGCTTTCCGAAACGACGTTGGCGCCTCATGAAAATGCTCAAGCGCCTTGTTAAAGGAAGAGCACAAGGAGATGAGCTGCGGACGTTTGAGAGTAGACAGCACTCTCGCAAAACCAACGTCAACTGATCCCAAAAGAGCATGAAGCTCCTCGCTCGAAGAAATCCGCTGCGAGTCCATAATAGAAAAGGAGTCCAAATAATGAAATAGCGCAATAAACGAAAACCGTAGAGTACCACACCGCCTAATCACACTCGCACACCGCGAGTCTCACAGCTCGAGCGAAGAATCTGATCCGAGCGAGCCACATGGCGTGGGCACACTCTCTCGAAAAGAATACAACGATAATCAATAAAATTCTACGCTAAAATTCACAACACGCAAGCGTGAAGTGATCCCATAACCTGCTAGAAACACGGCAGTGAGCGAGAGGGAACGCTGATGGCGATGAAACAACGAACCCAGATAAACTCAGATAAGAGAGATATATACTAAGCGTGTATATAATTATGCATACTGAGTTTGGGGAGACACAAGCTGACCAACGAAGATGACATACAGAAATGACACTAGACTGTACGAACTAGTCACAGTGACAATTCCCGCCTGAGCAACGAAACACACGCACTCTTCGATTGCCGCCCTCCTCCGCATGTCACAGGTCACCATATGTCCTTGGTCGACGACAACAGCCGGAACCGCTTCTCACACTGCCTCACAAACCTGACCCCATCTTGAATTTCAGTCTGTGCAACTGCCTTGAGCATGTATGGCATTCTTCTCTTTGGTGCCCCTCATGAGGAACCTCCTGTCGAGCTCATAGACGAACTTGCGCAGCGCCCAGTAGTACATGGTGCTCTCCAAACCATCCTGACCCGTGAGTCCTCGCAGCGAACTCCCAATGTTGAGGTAGTCGCCCGACACTTCACCCTCCTGATCACCTTCATCCGCAGGTCTGGCGACGAACCACGTACTCCCTCCGTCAAGCTGGCGAAAAGGTTCTTCCCCACAGTTCACTACCCCATCAGCATCCGTTTGCAACTCGGTACTACTCTTCAGGAACCTGGTGAATCTGGAGGCCATCTTGCCGTCTACCTCTACTGATTCCATAAACCATGCATAGTAGGCCTCCGAAGGGGTGCCTGCATCATCCCCAATTGATTGGAGAAAACTAGGCAGCTTCTCATGCATGCCCTGTCAGTCTGGCCTGCTGTTTTTCTTGAAGCCTTTCTTGTTGTCCTCCGGGGTCGCTTTCAGCATGCTGCGGGTCAGATAACACTCTCCGAATCATACTGAGGTGAGCTCTGTGCGTACTCGCAACAAACCACGAAAGGCTTCTTCCGCAGACTCGATGTTCTCGATGTTGCCCTGGCCAGGTTCTTTTGCCGTTACCCGCGGCGCTTGGACTTCTTGATGTCGCCTCCGCCTGGTCCTTTAGAAGGTAATTTGTCAAATCCACCTGCAGGAGATGTCACAGCCGCCCGGTTCCTCCTTGATTAGCTTTCCTAGGGCAAAATCCGAGCCAGCCTGCGACTGAGCTCGTGTGGTGACCCCGTCTTTCGTATCCGCCAGCTCAGCTCCCCGCTACTGAAGAAGCACTGCAGAGAGGCTCGTTGTTGTTTTGGAAAAAAGAGTAAAAGTCGATGCACTTTCACGGTCACACTGCTTCGCGCACCGCTGGGCTCAAGGTCACCATCACAGCTTCCTTACTTATTTAAGTGCACAAATCTATGCTTATATCAAAATGCACTGAGACTCTGAGAGCACTTCTGTCTTCGCAATTAAATGGCCATGCTGATGTTGGCCTGCTACGAGGGCAAACCAATAATGAGCCTCTGAAGGTCCTATCGCACCGTCCCCGTTACTTGTTCTTCTTCTTCTTATTTATTATTGTTCTTCTTCATCTTATTTATTCTTGTTAACATTCATTTCTACCAATCACACTGCTTCGCGTATCTGGTGATATCTCTGCGTTACCAGTGGCTCGGCCTCGAGCCGATTCTCCTTGTCCCTTCATTTCTTCCCACCTCACAATAATTAGCCTCGCGTTATTTCTACGGGTCTTATCAAACTGGCTGCGCCGTACTCGTATGACCATAAACTGTCGCCAAGCTGTCACATCAAATAGTCGCCAGTGACATTCAAAAAAACACTGTTGATGTCACAGTTACCGCTCTAGCGTTTTCGAATTCATCATCACCCGAATCATCTTAGAACAAACATTCGTTGACGGTGTTAGATAGAATCAATCATAGAACTTGCTTGATGACATTCAGAGATTGCACCCCTGTATTGCATGCGCTTTTGTTGGTAAACCGTTGTGAAAATTCATTATTTTAATTCTACTTTCTTCACCACCACCTAGTACCGTGCATAGCCTGTTTAGCTCTTTTTATAAAAGAGTCTTATACTAGCAGCAATTCCGAATCTGTTTTCAGCATTCGATCACGCGATATTTTAAACATGCAATATGTCCTCTATTGCGCTCGGTTCATGACGAACGAACATGGCAGATTCAAAATCGCGACAGGTTACGACCGTCGAGCGCATACCGAATGTTGCTTAGGGAGAGTAATGGGTGAGACGAGTCTCTAGCTCGGCCATCCATAAAAAATAAACATGATGTAGGCACTTTTCGGCTGTTCCTGCTATTTCTTATGATTTTTGCCTATCTTTCGTTACTGAAAATGTTTGAAATAGTAGGAGAATTTCCATTAACGAAACAAATATCAACATATAGATACAGGAAAACCACATCACACGTACTTCATGTAACTGTGCATCTTAAATACCATAAAATATATGTAGTTTGCAATATTTGTTATTAGTTTGAAACGTATGCTCTTGTACTTGTACAACACAAGAGCAGTCAAGAAAGCTGATATAGATTGGAAACCCGAATGATATGCATGACCAAACACCTTAACCCCAACCAAAAAAAAAGGTCAGGGCTCTGGGCTAAATCAGAGAATTCTGTGTCATCTACCCTCTTGAAGACGGTGACGTTCTTCAAGTAAACACAAGATTCCAACTGCACTGTATCCACCTTAAACGGTTCGGGCACGTTGTTGCATTTGGAAACATCTCCTTTCCCGGCTTCACCGATGTTTCTTAAATAGTCGACCCCAACAACATCTTAGCAGTGCTGCCTGTGCTTGGTCGCAGTGACAGGGCATCGGAGTTGAGAGTTTGGCTGGTTCCAGGCCTCGAAGGAGCTGCACGTTTGGTCCCAAACAGACGTCGTCAACACACACGCAGACGTCTGCCCAGTCACAAGGGCAGCTTAAAAAAAGAACAGGGAAAACTTGCTGTTTCCGTTTCGTAAAATAAATAGAGTGCAA
>LGRX02007657.1:0-17958 GCA_001247695.2 Cymbomonas tetramitiformis
GTGACTGCCCAACTGTGCGCCCAATGCTGTTGTGCATGCCCAACTCGTGTTGCTGCTGTGAATGCCCTTTTGTGCGCATCTGTTTATTTCTGGAAAAGCGTTGTTGCTGTGACTGCCCAACTGTGCGCCCAATGCTGCTGTGGATGCCCAACTCGTGTTGCTGCTGTGCATGCCCAACTGTTCGCATCTGTTTGTTTCTGGAATAGCGCTGCTGTGAATGTCCAACTCGTGTTGCCGCCGTGAATGCCTTTTGTGCGCATCTGTTTATTTCGAAAGCGCCGTGGATCGCCCAACTGCAGCCTAATGCCGCCGTGAATGCCCAACTCGTGTTGCCGTTGTGAATGCCCTTTTGTGCGTATCTGCTTATTTCTGGAATAGCGCCGCCGTTATGATCGCTCAACTGTGTGCCCACGCCGGTGGATGCCCAACTCGTGCTGCCGCCGTGCATGCCCAACCGTTCGCATCTGTTTGCTTCTCGGAATAGCGCCGTCGCTGTGAATACCCAACCTGTGTTGTCAGCCAGAATGCCTCTTTTTGTGCGCATATGTTTATTTCTCGAAAGGCCGCTATGACTGCTCAACTGCGGTGCCCAATGTGCCTGGTGAATGCCCAACTCGTGTTGCCGCTGCAGCATGCCCAACTGTGCGCATCTGTTTGTTTATGGAATAGCGTTGCTGATGTGAGTGCCCAACTTGTGCTGCTGTTGTGAATGTCCAACTCGTGTTGCTGCTGTGAATGCCCTGGAACTCTGCTGTGAATGCCCAACTCGTGCTGCTGCTGTATATCCCTAGCATGATCTGGTGCGTTTGCATATGACTGACTAGAAACCTTTGCATGTGTTGGTTTCAGGTGGCGATGGAGTCGCGTGCAATAGTAGTCTTAGTGATAGTAAGCCCCTAGAATCCTGTAGTTGTAGGCAGCCCATAGAATCTTGAAGTGGTAGGTAGTGTAGCTGTAGCTTGTTGACGAAATGTATTAAAATGTATTATTCTAAACTTCTCCTTGAGTTTCCTTAGGGCGGATAGATATACGCATAGTTATGGTGTGTTTTGTGAGACTGACTTTTTACCTCAGTTGCAATAAGCATTTCACTGCCTTCGCACAGTGCATATTTGTGTGATACTGATCCGATCTGTCTCGATGCCAGACCGCTAGTCTCTTTTGGGAGTCTATGTGCGAGGTTGACGACAACCAGTCGACACAAATATGCATCTTCAGAAATAGATTGTTGTTTGAAACATACCGCATCATAATGCGTATGCGCTTATTCCTTTCGACATTGCCAGGCAGACATTGTCAACTATAACGGCCGATCGCATGGATTCCTCGAAGCCGATATTGATTTCTCACAATGGCAGGATTGATAGGGGCGCCCATTACAGCAGCTCGTATATTTCTAGATAGTAGCAAAGCGACATGATTCGTATATTATAGAATATGGTTGGATAACCGTCCTGAGAATATCGGTGCAAGCCCCCAATAATTCTAGAATATTCTTGGTTGTAACACCTTGTAATATGATATTTCTACTTGTAAATCTGAGCATTACGTATTGTGGGGTATTCAACTTCATACATCTGTGCGCATTTCAATAAGTAAACCCACCATTCCATGCGTGGGCCCTCGCGAGGGGGGCTCCAACCTCCGGTCTGGATATATCATATATTCCTGATTTTATATTATATTATCATTATCTATATATTGGTATATAAATCGCGCAGGGTCACTTGTCCCCCCTTTATGTAGGGGCTATTAAGGGGGTTCCGCGACGACGAGACCCCGATTTAGCGGGCAAAAAATACCCCTTGTCAGATACCCCATCCCAACGCCCCGCCCACAGCCCTAGGCATGCATCCAATCCCCCCAACCCCATGGGGGGGGTCACTTGGGTAGGGGGAAATGCTATATTGAGCCCCCCAAATCGAATTGGGGGATTTGATCCTCGTCGACCGTTCGGGCAAATTTTTTTAAAAATTCGGGTGATTTAGCCCAACCCCACGCACCCGTAAAATTGTAAAAAACGTGCATTATCCCCCCGAAACCCTCGTGGGGGGTCCCTTGGAACGAGCTTATCGCCATTGGATTCCCCTGGTATTCGATTTGGGGGGTAATTTCTATCGGTGAAATTCGTCAAAAATTCTGCTCCACGGTTCGCAAAACCGTGCCCTCGACCCTCGTCCGTCGGCCCAAAGGCCGTAAGGCGGACCTGGTGGTTCCTGGTGGTTCCCTGGCGGTTGGGCAAGGTTATATTTATGGGCGTTCGACAACCGGCGCACGGGACCGCCTATGGGAGTTACACCCAAAACGATCGGAAAAGTTAGTGCTCACCCCCTGAGCCAAATCCCGTTCCGATAAAGAGATAACATTATGGGTCCTCAAGGCGCCTCCGAGATAGCAGATACGAACGATGAACGGGGTAGGAGCTCCGCGGCGCGCCGGGGGGGGACTCGTGATTTTTTCAAGATTCCTCACGGAGACACAGACTTTCACCCCTCCTGGGGGGAGGGAGCTCTGGTCCTTCTGTCACCTCTCGACCTGAGGTGCAAGCTCAGCACACCGTCATCCGAGTTGGGGAAAATAAAACCCCTTGTATGCGATCTTCATCATCTTAGACTGTGACACCACCCGAGTGTCTCGCTACAGCTTCACAGTTTGCGAAAACAGGATATATATATATATATATTCCGCCTTTGCCTCATATATATATATATATATATTATAGATATTATATATATATATATATATATATAGGTGGTTGCTGGACCGTTGCGGCATCCTGCTGGTCAATCTCTCCCCCCACAATTGCATTTGTGGAGAGGCGCGTGTCCCATTGGCTTGCATTCGTACATGGACATAAAACACGGTGCAACGAAGGATGCTTGACCATCCACATGTTTAAATATGAATAAAGTATCAGGTTTCGAGGATAATTCCGCTATATTTTATATCGGCTTTGCTTGCCAAATTTACAAGAAAGCCTCCGGTCACCAGCGTCTCAAATCTTCAGGAGAATTTTCCCCTTAGATAAAAATAATGCACACTAGAATATATGTAGGCCCTCCCCTCACGGCAAGTCTTCCAGACTAGTGGCTTTATTCAGAACTTGCTCGCGGGTATCAGTGACTTGAGTACTTTGCATATCTTGCTTTGCGCCCCTCCCCACCTACTCAACGCGTGTTATGGATTTCTTACATGCTCAATCAATGGTGCACAAGCTGGACGCAAATTAGCAAATCGCTATCAGCAGTGATATCATCATTGCGATGTTCTTCATGGGACCACACGTGATATTGAATAAATATGTAAGCCGTGTGACTAATATATCTTAAGTTTATGAGAAGAAGAGAACCATATCATCCCGATGTACGGTATGGTCAACGTCAGCTCCACCTACCTCGTTCCATGGCGCACATCCAGCATCCAGGTAGACCCTGAGCATGCGGTAGCCAGAAGGCCGAAACGTGGTATGACCCGGAAGCAAACAAACTCGAGTACATAATGGTCTGTAATGCGAATAACTTCATGACGCCGTTCAATACGTGATATCTCCGATATCATTGTGGGATCCCTTCCATCGTCCGAAAAATTACTGTGTGGCGTTGCAAGGCTTCTATGACCAAAAGCTCATCAGGGCATTTGACGCGAAATGCTTTTACATGTATGCTACAAACGAACGTACACAACAATCACAAATCAGATGCTATGTGATAACACCACATGGGATCATATTATGGAACGCACATGTGCTCACATGTTCAACGTTGTCTCAAATGTGCTAGCGCCAAATGCCGTGTCATAAAATCCGTGCAGTTAAGGGCATTAAGCTACTCATGAGATGCTGCAGGGATGTGATCTCTGATGAGTCATCTCCAGCATTACAGACACCATCTTTCTGGAGCATCGCCCACAAGATTTCCACCTGCCCATTACCAATCATCAGTCAGTGAGTTGCCATATCTGCATGCTTTGCACGTTGTGCCTGTCATACGCCACATTCGGCGCATCCATATAAAACGTATAAGAGACCAAGAGAATCCGTTAGACAGTTTCGACATAGTCTGCTACTATCTCACAAGCGGTTCAGAGCTAAGTGAACTCAGAAGCACTCACCTGCCGTGAGGGGCAAAGATGGAAGACGTGTGCCGCCCCATGTGCGGCACCGGCCGCTGTCTGGTCATCTCTACTTCGAAGGCCTGCCAAGTAACGCGCGCACCTCGCCTTACTTGATTTTAACTCTTAGTCGACGCGTCATTGGGGCCCTCACTAGAGCTGCATAGAGTGCCCACAGGCCGCATGATGCGGCAGCTGCCCTCGGGTGCCGCACGATGCGGCAGCTGCCCTCGGGGGCCGAACTCATCCACATGCACTTGTTGGCAGTTGTTATGATAAATTGTGCACTTCCTCTCAAGCTACTAATCAGTCACCCTTCTTCACGCGCCTTTACTCTTTCCTCCCTGTGGTCTTACTGCCCCCTGGGCGCACCTCGTAGCAAGCACTGCACCACCAGGTCACAGCGGCTCATTACTCCAACCCCTGCGCTCATGCTACTACCCAAGCCGTCGTCCTGGCAAATTCCGGGGCCCTGTCTTTGTGCAACCGGGGCGGCCGGGCGCGCGTCAGCCGACTCGTGCATGGCCCAGCGCACAAGCAGGCGGAAGACCACCTCGCGCATCTCAACCGTGCCTTGCCAGCCTGCCCCCCATACCATCCTCGGGTTCACTGCGCGGCCACTGCCCACTGCCCACTGCCGCGCTTCTCACTCAAATTAGTCGCTTGCCGGTCAATGCGGCGAGCGATTGTGCAAAGAGAAGACAGTTGAAAGTCACGGGATGGAATTCTCAGCCTGGCGTAGCAAATGACACCCTCACGAGCCTGACCCACCACTGTGGACATGACACCATGATAGTGCCCTGCTTGGTCAGTGTCGATGTGGAATGCCTTTTGCAAGCTGCTGAGAGTTGTGAACCAGCTCTTAACTGATACTGCCACAAAATACTGCCTGATGAATGAGACATCCGTGAAACTTCATATTCGTGCTTTACACTAACGAACATGGCATTTGAGAATATATACATATATATACTTCATGGTAGTATACCGTCTGATTACTAAGTAGGCCGTGGAAGACTTCAGGACGGTATCAACCACCGCGGGGGAAATACATTCATATCATCAACTCGATATATAGGGCAAGACCGTGTCCCGATCAGTTCCACAAAAGTGGGCTCGCCTCTAGGCGCCTTTGAGTTACACCATCCTGTTGTACAAGAAGTACACCTCGTCCCTGTGCCGATGATATGATATTGTATATCATAACCTGCAAATATGTTCAGAACTTGGGACTCTGAAGGTGCGCTTACTGAACTCTTCGAGAACAAGAGGATATTCATATTTATGAATGAAAATAACAAATATAATATCTAGGGCCTAGTATTTATCATAGGTGCTCCTGTAGTGTCGCGTCGCCGAGTGAAGTGCGACGGGATGTTGAAAAAAATCATATATATATACGACGTATATACACTGGAAGTGTATATATATATATGGGATAAGTCTAGATTGGGTGTAGACACTTCATTTTAATCCAGATTGGGTGTAGACACTTCATTTTAATCTAGATTGGGTGTAGACACTTCATTTTAATCTAGATTGGGTGTAGACACTTCATTTTAATGTGCCATTGGGTGCTGACACCTCATTTCAACCGCTAGATATGTTCATTGTGGTCGAATGTTCATTATGGTTGAATTTGCGAAATAATGTTTTTTGAGCAACAAATAACAACAAACATTACGATCCGTACCCCCTATACCTGTGTCTACACCCAATGGCACATTAAAATGAGGTGTCTACACCCAATGGCACATTAAAATGAAGTGTCTACACCCAATCTGGATTAAAATGAAATGTCTACACCCAATCTAGACTTATCCCTATATACATATATCGACTGCATCGCGCATCCGCACAGCGTTTCTTGGACTGATCGAAGGTTTGAGCTTCTGATCGGGGATCGGGGCCACGAGCTCCGCAGATATGATATGATGTATACCACCGGAATTATGGACCACAAACTGTTGCGCCTACCACCTTCACGAAGATGGGTTCCTGTCGGGATGGAGGGGTGGTCAAGCGTACCTTCACTGGCTCCAAGCTGCAGGAGGACCTCGGCGAGCGGCGCAACCACTGCAGGCTGGCTCGCCGCCGCTGTCTCCGTGTTCTGCAGTGTTTCTATGAGATGACTTGGAGCAGCTGACGGGGCGCCCTCGTCAAAGCCTCCGACCCCTTGAAGCGCCTCCTGCACCACACAACCCCGCCAAGGCCCCTCAGCACAGCTCGCCAAGGCCTCTCAGCACAACCCGCCAAGGCCTCTCAGCACAACCCGCCAAGGCCTCTCAGCACAACCCGCCAAGGCCCTCAGCACAACCCGCGCAGATCAACGAGCACAGCCCACGCAGATCACCGAGCACAGCCCACGGAGCCCATCGATCATAGCCCGTGAGGTCTGATGTGCTGCGTCGTGTGCAACCAACGATGCTCCTGCATTGGTGCGCGGATTTGCCAGCAGGCCACGGAGAGCGCCCCGATTTCCTGTGCCATATGGGCAGTGCTGCACAACGGCGGCAGGCAGTCTCGGGTGGGACGGCGCGCCTGCAGCTCGAGACGCACTGCCTCGACGTGCGACGCAAGTACTGCCGCGGAGCCGCCGGCAGACGGCGGCTCGACCAACATCATTCCTGCATCGCCCCACTTCCCCTCCTAACCGCTCAACATGACTCTCATCGGCTCGCTACTCCTTCTCCTTGCAAATCTCGAGCCAACAGAATTCCCTGCTGCAACCTTTGCCACACATAGTGGTCCCATCCCCCCTAAATAACCCCATTGCCAGAAGATGACAAAATCCACTCCTCCTTCCAACCCCCCCTAAATAACCATCTATCAAAAGATGGCCCGGAGCCTCAGCAAAGACCACCTGTGCCAAAGAGACCGGCCACCTGTGCCAAAGAGACCGGCCACTTGTGCCAAAGTGACCGGCCACCTGTGCCAAAGAGACCGGCCACTTGTGCCAAAAAGACCGGCCACCTGTGCCAAAGAGACAAGATGGAACAGATGAAGTGAACGGGTCGTAGGGGAAGCAACCCTACATATGATCGGACCATGTTAATCTGACAGCAATCATTTGTTTAAGGATGTACCGCCTGCAGACTGTAGGTGCACATCAAGCATGATAAAACAGACACTGGCGGTTTGTAATGAAGCGGCGGGCAGCACCGGTAGCGCCCCCTATCGGCGCAAGGGAACCTATTGCCCGAGAATGGGCCTCCACCAGCTTCGGCCACCGTAGATTGGGGTAAGCCTGCGAGAGGAACGCCGCACTGCACAGCGTCAAATCGAAGGAGGCCTGCAACAGCGGACCGCAGAACTACTATTTGAGGGCAGGCTTGCCTCTTTGCTGCAGAACTACTATTTGAAGTCAGGCTTGCCACTTTGCCGCAGAACTACTATTTGAGGGCAGGCTTGCCACTTTGCCGCAGAACTACTATTTTCAGGCTTGCCACTTTTACTACTATTTGAGGGCAGGCTTGCCACTTTGCCGAGAACTACTATTTGAGGGCAGGCTTGCCACTTTGCCGCAGAACTACTATTTGAGGTCAGGCTTGCCACTTTGCCGCAGAACTACTGTTTGAGGGCAGGCTTGCCACTTTGCCGCAGAACTACTATTTGAGGGCAGGCTTGCCACTTGTGGGCGACCAACAAAAAGAATTTTACCACATTTTCCAAATTCAAATTTCGCTTTTTGTTAACTTGTTTAGGATACTTAGAAAATTCACTATGAAAATTGCATACATAATTATCTATTTATTTTAAGGGAAATATCACAATAGTTCCAGAAAAGCGTATTAAGGGAAGGCTTGCCACTTTGCCGCGGGGTACAGGCCCTGCCCATCTGTTTCATTGCAGTTTCCATTTGCTAAAAACAAGGAGTATATTTAGTCTATCTTTCTGATTTCCCCCTCGAAAATGGCACATACGTATCCCCCCCCCGCCTATTGTTGTGTTTGGAGTGCATATAAGTATTCGTAGATTTTTTCTAAAAGGGATTTTGTAATTATTGATTTATCTGGCATGGGTCATCAATAAGTCTGCATAACTTGCTACTACAGTTGCAATATTATGAAACTGGCTGTCAGAACTTTGATATAAACCTGAATACTTCAGTATGTCATCTAGACTCAACCTTTGAATGCATTACTACTCTGCCTCATCCGGCGAGTCAGGAAAAGCCCCCATCCCCAGGTATAGAGCCACCTACCAATGCAACCTTGACGGTCCCCTTCACTCATCGGATCATGTAACGGCCGTGGGAGGGGCAATTCAGACCTCCAAAACGGCCGTCGGTACTCCGCTGATGCGAGGGGCTCTGCGAGGTGGCGAGGGTGACAACGCGGATCCGGAGCTTGTGACAATGGGAGCTCTCCCTGGCTGCCTGAGGGCTCTAAAGCTGGTGCCGAGGCCTGCAGCTGATCAACGGCTCTACAAAGCTCACGGGAGAGCCCACAATGCTTGAGGGGGCAAGGGAGGGGTCTGCACCACTTGCAACTGCTCAAGATGTGCCCGAAGGTCAGTGAAATCGTGTCCCGAAGCCTCCCCCCACCTGCATCCCTCCCCACCCATCAATCCGGCATGCAACTTCTTCTCGCAGACGCGGACTTCCCGAGTTCCCACAGCGCGCAAGTCCTTTACCACAATCAAAGCCCAGGCTTGCGCATATAGATGTATATATATAGATATATATCTCACCGGTCTTGCCACGAGTGGTATCGGTAGGGTGCTCTGACAGGACATGCATGCCCCAGTGGCCGCAGATGGGCCGCACACCCAGTCCTTGACCATGCGCACGCACAAATGCGCCCCAGCGCCTCCGAGCACAGCCTGGTGACAATCTGAGCGAAGAGGGTTGTCGCTAGGCAGCTCATGTAGCAGGGCGGCACTGGCGATCGCGACTGCTCCCGAGCGCCGCATCCCTTGGCACCGATGTTGGCACAGCTGGCGCCGCGTCCATGCACGGGGCATCTCGCCGGCCGGTGGGGGCCACTGCTGTGCAGTGTTGCGTGCCCTGACGCCGCGCGCAGGCAGGCGATGGGGTCACGAGTCCCGCCATGGAGCTAGTCGGGGACTGGAGCCGTGGGGGGGGCTCTGGAATCCTACTTGGCAAAGCTAAGTGCTCTCTTAACTGGATGCTCATGCCTTACCCCTACAAAACCCCTGGACACATGCAAGGGGCAGGGGGCGAAGGGGGGAGGGGACTACAAATCGATGTAGTCATTCGAGCTTCGACCTAAAATGAGGAGATGACCTGAGGAAGAACAGGATAGGGGGTTACCGTGTCAGCACCCGGCACAATTGTTGTGCCAGGTCCAAGTTGTGCGATGTGCTTAGCAGCCTGCCCGCGCACCCCTCCCCGGCTCCGCACTGAGCTCATGATCACAAAAGACCGCCCTGCCTTCGACCAAACCTCGGGCGCATGCGTGTGCGGGACCCTGTGCAGAGAGGGGGGCGGATGTAGTCATCATGGCAGACTTCGCGTCATGCAGTGCTCCCGCGCCATGCAGTGCTCCCGCGTCATGCAGTGCTCCGTTACACGTCATTACACGTCATTCATTCCCCGCCAAGAGGTCCCTCCGGTTATCCGCATCCGGGACCACAGTGGAAATTCATGTCTCATTCCACATAAGCCCAACACCGTCCCGCTGGAGTACTTGGGATATCTGGTTGTGGTAGGAAATGGACGCCTCACAACGTCGGAAGCTTGGAGGCATCACAACATGAAGGTATACAAAAAGTTCACCAATGCATTAGGAAGGCTCCACAACAGTTCGTTTCGTCAGACGGAGGTCACTAAGATCATTAATACGGATGTATTGAGCATTTTGAATTACTACTTTGCGGCTAACTGGATGACCAGGAGAAAACAGGGGAAGGCAACATGCACTGATGAGGATGACATGACTCTAATAGGGATGCCACAGGAACTATGGAAAATTATACAGCGGAAGTTGAACTGTATGCTGAATACCCCGAGAGCGGCAGTTTTTAACAGGTCTTCAGGGTTGGGGTTCGGTGTACACAACATAGAGGCATTATATTTCACGGCGAAACTAGACAATTTACTTCAACCATTACAGTCTCCAAGTAAATACTGTTATTACACAACTATGGACACCATTACAGAACTCCGAGCCAAGACAGGATGGAACATACTCCGGGGGGACATCAAAGATAAACGCAATCCCCTGCCGTCGGTTGAAAAGTGTGCAGGATACCCTCAGGGAGGCAGGGGAAGGCCTCAGGCGCAGCGGTAAGAGGATTGAGGCTAACCCATACTGGCATATAGGAGGGGGTTGCACTCTAAATGACTTCTTGGGCCTCCAATCCAAAGTCATGGGGAAAACGAGAGGTGGATGCATTTCTTGCAATTACACGGTCACCGGACCCTAGGAGAACTATTTGGAGCAGAGGCAAGTCCGACGGGGATGTTGGGACGCATTCTAAGGGAAGATGGTGGCGGACACACCCTTTCGCGACATGATAGGAGTGGGCCTGCGTCTCAGACTGGACGGGATTGCTAGTGACATAGTAAGGACGCTCACGAGGATCTTGTGGGGTAGAGCTAAACGGTACATATCTAACCACTGGGATGCCCCGACACTTTTCCGGGATACTGGGATCATTACCACCACAAAGGAACTCTTCTCCAGGAAGGAAGGACGATACGCAACGGACGGTAGTCTCAATGAAAAAGGTGCCGGGTGTGTTGTGGTAGCGGAAGATGCCACTTTCATGATGTCGGCGTTGCCGGGAGAACAAACGGTTCCAAGGGCTGAGGCTTATGGAGTACTCTTGGCATTACTCTGGCAGGACGTAGAGATAATCGTCACGGTGCATACTGATTCCAAGAACACTATAGACAATATGAACAAAATCCGATCGGATAAAGGAAAGGACCCGAGACTCTGGAGAAAGATGGAGAACTACGCATTGTACTCCCTTATTGCGGCCGTCATTGAGGTGCGGGAAGGTAGAGGAGCGGAGACCGAACTGGTACACGTCAAGTCACACACAGGCAGCGAGGACTTACTGAGTATGATGAATGCTGCAATGGATTGGCGGGCCAAGGAAGCGAGAGCTCACTCGTGCATTTTACGGGAGCCGTACCGATATCTTGGTTGTAAATACATGAATTTGGTCGTAAATACTCACAAAACACCGAGGATTCAAGAAAAAAGAAGCAAACCCACTGCTGAGCTGCAGAAGGCCGTGCACACAACCTGGCCGATGGTTACTCACCATTTTGTCCACTTCAAAAGCTTTAAAAAATGGGGTTGTTTCCACAAATCATCGATGCAACCAGCGCTTCAAATTATGATTCTCGTAGAACTCACGCATTCCATAAAACGGTGCTTGCACTTGTCACCAAACTGTTGGCTAAAAATTGATCGACGGCGCCTCTGGGGATCCCCTCGGTGCAGAGAACAAGCGACGGTCCCCGATGAAGGGCGCTTCGAGGGGCGGGAAACTCAAGCCGCCACCGATCGTGTGAGGATGACGAGTTCAACGGCGGTGCCACCGATTCGTGGCAGAGAGTCCTTCGCGCAGCCACAGAGCAGCGGTGCTAGAGCTTGGCTCGAAATGGGCCACCAGCGGTCTCCTAGTATCTATACAACCACGGCCGTGTTGCATTTCATTTCATCGTTATCAGAATTTGTTAAATTTCTAAACTTTAGGGTTTTCTCCCACCCGAGCACAATGCGTGGCAGATATCGGCAAATGACGGCAAGGTGACCGGCACACTGCCAGGCCTGCCGTCGCATCAGGGCGGCGTATGGCAAATGGAGCTCAGCCGTACGATGAATCGTTGCGGTGATCTCGCTGCCAGATTTAAGGCGCCGTTCAGGTGCACACGTGTGGCACCACCGCGGAGGATGCTGGGTGGTGCACGGGGTGGGCAGTGATTGGCCGACCTGCAGAGCACCCGCAGGGCCTGGGACACCGAGTGCAGTGTCCCAGGAATGGCCACCGTCTGCAAAGGCAGCACCGCCAGTAGCTGCAGGCAGTGTCCCACTGCTGCGGCCGCCTCCTTGCGCACTGCCTGCCATTCCAACCTCCCCCCGGTGCACAGCCTGTCATCAGAACCTCTCTGCACGATCCCTCTCCGGGCTCTGTCCCACCAAGCCCCTCACGCAGCATACCTGCGAGCCTGTGGCATACCGGGCCTCAGCTGCTGTTAGCATCGCTGTCACCAGCGGCAGATGCCGCACAAAAATCTGCACGCCTCCGCCCACATCCGCACCCTTCGCCCTCAGAATGCCCGCCCCTCGCCTAGAGGCCTCAGGTTCCTTCACACTCGATGCGCTGCGATCAGCTCGCCAGGCACCCTCCACGTCACTGCCCAGATCTTCTCAGACGCGAATCGGTGTCAGTGATCACATATCACCTCTTTCTCTTTTTTTGTTTGGAGGGAGGCACACTGCAACTGGCGAGAGAGGAGCGGGCGCGGGACGGGACCTCGCCTGCGGGCAGACAAGCGCCAGGGCCTCGGTCAGGGCGCGCGTGGTGTGCTGAGGAGTGGCGGAGCCCCCGCCCTCGGGTGTGTCGGACTCCCTCCCGGACGCTGCGCTTGAGCTCCCGCAAGCTGCGCGCAACGCGCGGTGCAGCGCGACGTCCAGCGCGCAGCTCTGCAGCACTTTGCTGCCTCCGCCTGGAGATGCGAGCGCTGGCAGCTCCGCTGAGGGCGGTGGAGGGGCTCGCAGGGATTGCTGTGGAGTGGAAGTGCTCATGGCACCGGAGGAGCCCATCGGAGAGAACGGGAATATGAGGCGTAGATGCTGTGCAAGCGCCCGCGCCACCGCCCTGGCCGCCTCGGGCTGCGCGCTGGACTCCGCGCTCTCCTGCGGGCAGTCCCCGTGCGCCGCCTTCGCCGCCTCATCGCGTGACCCGCCTTCCCCTCTCCTGCCTCTGCCTTCTGCATTGATGCGATAGCATTAGTGTACATGTCCCAAGTCGAGAGCCCTATTTCTCATGCCCGACGGGCCCAGGGTGCCGGGGCTAAGACTAGACTTGCGGGAGGTCATGGGGCAGGCCGCGTGCCACCTGCAGCGAGGCGAGCACCACAGGTAGCAGCGCAGCTGGCGGGCCGAGCGCGACCATCAGCACCAGCGGGGCGAGGTGCTTCATCCCGCGCTGCACAGCCTCCTCCGCACTCTCCACACCCGCCGCCGCGGCCTCCACCACCAGCTCAGACAAACGGCCCGCCAAGCCCTCTAACTGCAAATCCTCTTCCGCACCTAGGGCCTCGCCCTGCAACCCCCTTGCCTCCGCTCCCCCGGATTGCACTTTCTTCGGCAGCCTCGGGCCCGCCCGGCGGAGCACCGCATCTGCGAACTCCACAGCTCTGCTCGCGCCTGTGCCCCCTCGCCACCCGATAAATCCCAGCTTCTCCGCTGCTTCCCCGGCTGGCCATTGCCCTCCACCTGTGGATGTGCTCCTCTTCCCCGAGGCTTCGCCGCTGGTCTTCCCATCAACCAGAAGCGCTTGTGTCAGCAGCTGGCAGCACCGCGCGTGTGGCACCTCACGTGTCTCCATTGCCCTCGCGAGCACCGCAACGCCTACCCGTGCCGCCACGGGGCACGTCCGCGCCCGCGCCGCGGCGCCCGCTAGATTCATGTGCTGCACCACTTTCACCTCCGGGTCGAGCACCGCCAGCGCCTCCAGCAGCAGCGCCCCGCGCATGCCGAGGTCCGCCGCCGCACAGGATTCCCCGGGAGCAGCTTCCCATGACCGGCCACCGCCCTCCGCCGAGGCCTGCCCTGCGAGCGCCGCTGCCAGGAGGCACACTGCTGTCGACGTCGCCGTCGCCGCCCTGCCCCGCCTGCCCGGTTCCCCAGAACCCCCCTCAAGACTTGCTTCCGTCTGCTGCTGCTGCTGCTGTGCGTCTCGCCGCACCGTCGCCGCCACGAGCGCAGCCACCAGCCGCTCCAGGGTGCCGTTTGGGGCGTCATGTAGACACCGCCACCCTGTCTGGCCTCCCTCCTCATTCAGCAGCTGCTCTGCCATGGCCGCCACGTCAGCCTCTGGCTCTGCCATGGCCGCCACGTCAGCCTCCGGCTCCGCCCGGGAGCCCCGCTGCGGCGGGCGCCCTTCACCGCGCGTTTGCGCCGCCTCGCCGCCAGCCACCAGCAACTTGCCGAGGCGCTCCTGTGCAGCACCGTGCCAAGAAGCGCCCTGGCCCTGCTGCCCGGCGCAGCCCCATGGGCCCTCCGCCAGCCATGCACTCGGCGCAATGCCCACCGCCTGCATCCCGGACGCGCCCCTGCACCTCATCGCACGAGCTCGAGGGGCCTTCAGGGCTTGAGGGGCATGCAGGAGTTGAGCCACTTGAGGAAATATAAGGACATAAGGGTCTTGAAGGGCCTGGAGGGGTTGCAGGGCGTGGAGGGTTGCAGGGCGTGGAGGGGTTGCAGGGCTTGGAGGGGTTGCAGGGCTTGGAGGGGTTGCAGGGCGTGGAGGGGTTGCAGGGCTCGACATGCTTGACGGAACGTGGGCAGCTAGACGGGCTTGATGTGCTCGAAGGGCTCGAAGGGGGCCGAGGAGATTGAGGGGATTGAAGGGCTCGAAGGGGGCCGAGGGGCTTTCGGGGTTTCACAAATATAGGGGCTAAGAGCACCCGAATGCCCAGTGCGCACGCCCAGCCGGTATACCCCCACGCCAGGTAAACCACCCCCCCTGAGATGCTTCTCGGGGAGTCGAGGATTCCTCCTCTGCACGGCAGCGCACAGAACGTCGCAGTCTGCTCAAGCAGCTTCAACAGTTGCCCCGCGGGGGCCCGGGCTATGTGCCAGAGCTCGTACCAGGCCGGAGACGCTCGCCTCCAGCTCCACGCATGCCCCCTCGCCCCCCCGCTCTGCCGCACCTGCACCAGCCCCATCCCCGCCATACCTCATTCCGCCCCCTCCAGGAAGCCTCAGAGATTCAGTAACCGCCCATCAAGCTTCGGCGGCTCGAGGGAAGCGCACATTCCCACGGTTCCTCACCTCCGACGTCGTTTAGGAGCCCTCGTGCCGTATCGCGCTTTCTCTACTGTTGCTACGGAGGGCAATCGCTCCTCACAGGCGCACCTGGCTTCAGGACGCCAGCTGGCAAAGCGGGATAGCCGGCAGTGCGCTGCAGCGCCGGCTCTAGCGCAGCGATCAGTGGCGTCAAGCCCTTGCCCCCGGCGGCGCCCTTGCCCCCGGCCCTGCGCGCCCGCTGCAGGATGCAGGCCGCCGCGGCTTCCCCGGAGGCGCCGCGGGACGTGAGTGATGCGTCGAGGCTGAGCGGCGCCCCCTGGAGCAGAGCCTCTTGCGCCCGCTGCAGGGCCGCCTCCGCCGTGGCCTCCGGCACGTCCGAGCGAGCCGCCACCAGAAGCAGCGTCGGCACCTCGAGCGAAGCACCTCGCTGCAGTGCCATCACCGCGGTGCTGGGACCTGCCCGCAGCGCCAGCCGCAGCACGTCCGCCGCCGAGAGCACCGGCGCGGGCGCGCCGCTCTCTGTGTCTATTTCCCCTGCGAGCAGCGCGTCACGCAATCGTTCATATGGCGACACCCACGCCGCATCGTGCGTCTCCATTGCGGCCGCGCCATCCCCGGGCGCTGCCTCCTGCGCGGCGTGGGCCTCCTCCACACTCGCGGCACCCTGGCGGCACAGCGCCGCAGTGCCACTCCCCTGCGTGCGCCCTGCGTCTCCGCACCCCCATCCGCTCGCATGTCATTATGCGTTACTCGCAGGCGGGCCCTTCGGTCGGCGGAGGAGTAAGAGCAGCTTCATCCCCATGGTCGCAGCGCCCGCATCGATGAATGCACACAAAAAACAGCATGATGCACAAACCAAAAGAAGAGCGCTGATCCGCCGGATTGATCAGTCGCGTCCATTAAATCATATCAGATATACAATTGTGTATCAAGTATGTCACACGCCCGTCCCGTGGCACGAGTCATTGCGGCCCGATCAAGCGATCCCCGCCCCGTGGGGTGTCATCACGGCGATCCCAGTCGGGGCAATGGCGGGCTTCGCGTGGGCCTTCCGCAGTGAAACCCCACACTCACGCCTACCCAGCCTCGGCCAGCGCGTGCGCCTGCGAGGATGCACTGTGGCAACCTACGCCAACATAGGGCGTCTCATCAGCTTCCCTGCCCACATGGCGAGGGTGCTGGCCGTACCGGAACTACGAGTGATGAGCAGCTGTCGGGAAGGCGACGACCAGATGGTGAACTATCCGCCACCGGGAGGGCTTGGGACAAACAGGCACATGTGGAGATGGGTCCCCAAGTAGGAACAATGCGGAACAGCAGTTGCAGTGTGAGTGTGGAGCGCATTGCTCAAGACTGCAGCGTCCTCGCAAGGTGCCCACCACAAGGGGTTCAGTCCCATAGAGCTGATGTTGCGGGTACAGGGTTACAAGAAACGTTCAGTGGCGAGTGCCCAAGGTCAAAAGGAAGCAAATCAGTCTATCACTCTCAGCCCCTTGGGACGGCCCTTTGGAACACTCGGCGTCTTATGGGTGGAGAAGACCGGGTTTGGGTTTTCTCGAAACTAGGCTTTGGGGCAGGGACAGATCTCTAGGTGAGGGCCACGCAGGGGCCAATCGCAGCTCTTGAAGCAGGTGGAGACTTGAGAGGGGCGGGCGTCACTGGGGAAAAAGAAATGATGACATCCAGCGCGGCACGAGCGGTGTGCCAACCCCGAGCTGGAGGAGAGGGGCACACAGAAGTTGATGCGTGCGAGCCCTTGCAGTTTGAGGGGTCATGGGAGGACAGTCACCCGGGCTGAGCAGCGCCACTGCCTCCACAGCGCCCTGAATCAGCAGCTTGTGCATCTGCACCTTGCGGCGCACCGGCCTCCCGTCACCCTCTGGCAATGTCACAGTCACGGGCTCCCCGAGGCTGCATGCCGCCTCCTCCTCCAGCTCGCGCGCCTCTTCAAGGCGTGCCTGCGCCTCCGCCTCCCCCGCGGGCGCCTCCTCCGATAGCGCGGCCGCGAGTGCCACCGCCAGATGTGTCGCTAGCTCCGCACACGGCGGCGGCGAGCTCCCTTCGCGACCGACGAGCCACTCCGCCAGCAGCCCTCGGCGGGTCAGAAAGCGAGCCGCCGCGAGGGCCGCCGCCGAGGAGGCGCCCACCTGGTGCAGGAACTGGAGGTAGGCCGCCAGCTGCGCGGGGGACTCCTCGCGCTCCACCGCGCGGCCCACCAGAGCCCGCAGCATGGGCACCAGGGCCGCCGCCATCGGCACCCGAAGCGCCCCTTGCAGCCAGTGCGCTGTACCCCCCGGTGTGTCCCCATCCGCCGGAGCGTCTTCGGTCCCCTCCGGCCCCAGGATGGCGTGCAGGCACCGGCGGCTGGCGGCGCGCAAGCCGGCGCTCCGGGCCCCCAGCCGGGTGGCCAGGAACTTTACGGTGCGCGCGGCGAGGAGGGCCTCGTCCGGGGAATCTATGGTGGCGGAGGTGAGGCAGGCACGGAGCAACGTCCCCAGGTGACGGCGCGTCTGAGCCGCGCCCGGGGTGTCTTGAAGCACGAGGAGCAGGAGGAGCTCGGCGCGCCACTCCGCGGGCACCGCCGCCGCCGCCGTGTGGTCGTGGCCGAGGAGTGGCAGAAGCCACGGGGCGGCCACCTGCGCGCCACCCGCCTGCATGGCCATGTCGGCCAGCAGGCCCGGCTCAGCCCGGAGGGCCGCTCCGAGGCCGAGCTCGCTGTCGCGCTGAAGCAGCACGTTGAGGGTTTCACTAGGCGGTGCGCGCGGCAGGCCATAGAGGTCCAGCACCATCACCTCGCCCTCCTCGGGCACCGCAACCTCGGCCTCCTCGCAGATCTGCAACCCACGGCTATCCCGTCAGCGCTGCTCAATCCACGGCTATCCCGTCAGCA
>LGRX02007657.1:20217-35839 GCA_001247695.2 Cymbomonas tetramitiformis
CAATCCACGGCTATCCCGTCAGCGCGCTGCTCAATCCGCGGCTATCCCGTCAGCGCTGCTCAATCCACGGCTATCCCGTCAGCGCTGCTCAATCCACGGCTATCCCGTCAGCGCTGCTCAATCCACGGCTATCCCGTCAGCGCTGCTCAATCCACGGCTATCCCGTCAGCGCTGCTCAATCCGCGGCTATCCCGTCAGCGCATTGAGACAACAGGGGGGGGCGGATGCGATTCACAGGCGGCCTGGGAAGCCGGAACTCGCGGTGCAGCAGCCACTGCTGCGCCCGAGGATGGCAGATGCGGCGAGGAGCGGAGCCGGTGAAGACCCGGAAGATTACGCACCCGGCGCTGGTGTGCCGCCACCTGGCGGTCCGCGGCGTCGCACTCCGCGGAGGCGGCGCGAAGGCGGGCGGCCTCCTGCGGCACCGCGCACGCCGGGAACTCCTGGCTGTGCGTGATGAGCACCTCCAGCAAGTGCCGCACGGAGGGCAGCATCTGGCCCCGCCACACCTTCTCTCCAAGGGTGGGGAAATTCAGCGCTGCCAGCACCGCGGTCAGCACCGCCGCCCGCCAGAACAGGCCCCGGTGCACGAGCAAGGAGGGGGCCGGGTCCCCGGCGGAAGCCGGCAGCTGCACGTCGCACTGCGCAAGCTTGAACACCGCCTCCAGCATCGCCACCATGCTCACCTGCACTCCCCGGATCGCACTCCGCGGGTCATGCCCAACCCCGCCAGCCCCTCGTCCCCCCCGTTCTCCCCGTCCACCAGAGAACCGGCGGTCAAAAGCCGCCTGGCATGCCATCCATTGGAGGGTCCGCCTGGACCTGCGCCTCCC
The DNA here is from genome assembly GCA_001247695.2 of Cymbomonas tetramitiformis. Classification (NCBI taxonomy): domain Eukaryota; kingdom Viridiplantae; phylum Chlorophyta; class Pyramimonadophyceae; order Pyramimonadales; family Pyramimonadaceae; genus Cymbomonas; species Cymbomonas tetramitiformis. The sequence continues at coordinate 21,051 of LGRX02007657.1, forward strand.
TACCTTGAACCCAGCCCACACTCCGACTACTACCGAGGAGGTGAGCTGTGATCGATGGGTCCATAGCAGGACTGTTATGTCCGGCCCGGGTCCGCAGACAGCGCGAGACCCAGGCCTTGCCTGCAATCTTGGTGCTGTGACCCAGTGCACCAAAGGCCGACGCATTGGTGCAGGCGCAATCGAAGGCTGCAGGGCTCCCTCGCACGCAGCAGGTGGAGCAGTGGGTTCCTCGGGAGCGCGCCTGGAGCACGCCATGGTCGTGGCAGTGCAGCCGGGCGGCCCGCTCCACGCAGCACTCCAGCAGCCCGAGCGCCTCTGCTCGAGATAGCGGGTACGTGTCGACCAGTCCCATGAGGCAAATGCGCGTCAGCATGTCCTCGTGCACCGGCATCCCCGCCTGACCACCCCAACCCCACACCCCATCATCCTCTATCAACCCCCTCTCCATCCTGCAAACGGACACGCCGCCACTTCCGCCAGCGCGGGAAGCTTCAGGTCCGGCACGCCTCTGGCAGGTTCCGCAGCTTTTGGTGGGCCTGAGTAGCTCGGGGTGTTGGAGGATGCGCTAAGCACCGCCTGGCTGGCATCCGCGCTGGAGGTGGGACGCGCCTGCAGCAGTGAGAGCGCGGCGTGCTCGCTGTCCCCGTAGGTCTCCCCGGCGGTGAAGTACGCGTCGGGGCCTTGCACAAAGAGCAGCCGCCGCAGGATCAAGGTGAGGTGCTCAGCCTCCAGCCCCGGCAGATATTTGCAGAGCAAATTCTACATTCCTCACCCGAACCCTCCCCACAGACCATGAGTACCCTCGCATGCGCCTGCTGCGTACCAAGTGACCCTTACCTGCGGATCGGATGCCCTCCCATTGGCTACCATCGACTTCACGCCTGGCTCGATGGTACACATGCGCATGCAGCGCCGAGGTAGACACAGCCACAGACGCAGACGCATGCCACATGCCAAAGACAAAGATGCGGACACGGACATGGACACAGGCACAGGCACAGGCACACGCTACAGCCAGTGCCGCCAACACAGCCTCGGGACACGGCGGCTGGGAGGCGCTGGCAAAGCAAGACCGGGGAGGAAAGCAGAACCAACCTGGCACCACATCACGGCGTCTCGCTGCGCGCCCGCCACTTCCCAGCGGAAACTGTGCGCTGCAGCGGCGTCCACTTCGCCTGGAACGCCGCCACGAAGCGCCAGCAGGTACATTAGTGCTTGTCAGAGATTGCACTAGGAAGGGCACCGATCAAAGTCGGTTCAACCGCGACCGTTGAACGTTGAACGTTGTGCCGCTTGTAAAAGTCGGTTGACAGGCATCTATCGATGCGGCCGGCGGCAAACCGACTAGGAAGGGCACGGGGGGAGGGCTTTTTTTTGGGGGGTTTCTGTCACAGCATGCAGTAGGTGGGGCGGGGTTTGAGCATATTGGTTCCGTCACAGCATTCAGTAGGTAAGGCAGGGTTTGAGCATATTGGTGTCAGCGGCGGCATGCGGCAAGGGGGGCTATATCACCGGAAGCCCCGAGTAAAAGCACCATGCAGAGCAGGTCGATGACTTGCGCGAGCCACGCTTCCTTCACTGCGTGCGACTGCGCTTGCATCTCGGCCACTCCTGGATCACCCCGCCCCGCCCGCCGCCCGCCCCGCCGCCCGCTCGCAAATTGAATTCGCTGAGACTGCAGTCCCCACGAGCAGATCCGCGGCTGGGCAAATACAAGTTCGCCCCGATGGGCGCATCCAATCTGCATTGCTCTGGCGGGCGCAGCGCTGGCACCGGCTTGAAGCGCCCCCGAGAGAAACACGCACCCGCATTCCGTAATCATCTCACTCACGATGCCCGTTTCTACGCGGAAAGGGTCGGAATTCAGCAGATAGTATTGCACAGATTGTGACGCTTTGCATGACACAAACTTCAGGATCTCTTCGCCCGTCGAAAAGTCACTGGGCGAGCAATCACATCACGCAAAGCGTATGTGATCTTTTCCCGGTCGATTTCTGTGCATCGTCTGTGAAGTCTGCGAAGTTTGGTCCTAGATCATTGTCATCTCCCCTCCCTCCATCTATAATTCCGATCAGATGATCGCTGTCGTTCCTCACAGATGTGATCCTACAGCCCTGCTCTAGTCACAGCAGTTAATCCCTTCTAAACCTGTAGATGGCCCTGCAGTTAGGTGTGCTTCAGGGTTTGAACCCCTGTGAGCTACAGTGACCCTAGACAATCAGTCTTTACACCAAAAGGAACTGCAGAGAGTGCAGGTTCCAACAAAAAGGGTCACTGTGGTCATTTCCGTGCAAAAGGGATCGCAACTTCCTGTCCATGCACGAGCCCTGCAGGCGGCGCATGGAACCCTCAAACCGTAGACCACCGATGCGGTCTGAGGGGGGCATGAGATGGAGCAGAGGGGCACAAATTTCAGCTGCGGCTCCTTCCATGTGCGGCGTGGAGCGGGGCAGATATCCATTTTACGGATCCTGTGGTGGTGCTTTGGCAAAGGAAAACAGCGGTGCGAGGAGGAGCGCGGGCGGGCAAACACCTGCAGGAGGCCGCGTGCGAGCGCCGCCGCCTTGAGATGCTGGGCGCAGGCCCGCCACAGTCGCCGCACAAGCCCTCGCAGATGCGGGCGCGCCTCCTCTCCCGCAGCCAGCTCCTGGCGGCGCCCCGCATCACCCGCAAGCTCCACATGGACTCGGAACCTGGCCTGAGAGAAGGCCAGGTTGGGAGGCGTCCCACAGGAGAGCGCAGCTGGCCAGATCTGCCGTAAGCGTGCCAAGGCACCCTGCGCGGCGTCCGTGCACTGGTCATGTGTGCGGGCGCTACTCTTTGAACCAACTGCTTACACGACCGGCATCCTCGCGAAGCCTGGCCGATCGACTGCCGCGGAAACGCCATGCGCCCACGTTGTGTACCCGGTGCCGGGGATCGGAGGACACACTTTAGCGGATTCATATGAACTGCATAGACCTCCCTCCAGATCCAAGCCCCTTCCGTCTGACTGGAACCACCTGAGGGCGCCGGTGAGTGCTCCACCCACCCACTGACACCGGGGCCACGCCAGAGCTGGCTCGGCTCGCTGCGACGACTCTCCCCACGTTGTCGCGGGAGTGCAGTGCATTCATTCTAGCGTGGATCTCTCCGCCAACCAGCATCCTCGCTGGTGACCCCAGCCCGCAGATTTCCCCAAAGGGTGCTTCAATTCGGCACAGGCCTCCCCTTTGCCCTTACTCGTGCTGGTCCGAATCCGGGTTGAGTTGGTGTGGGGCGGCTCTGCAGACAATGTCCTAAAGTGTCCCCAAGTAGTTCCCTCAACTACGGTTGAAGTACCGTAGACTGAAGAGCCGTAGTTACACTTGAGCTAGCAGGGTACAGTCTGGTCCATGGTTGTGTTTGGGCCACGGCACCCGATCCTTCCAGCTTCGGCCTCGCATAACGTGCCTGTTGAGCAGTGGCGAGCATGGACCATGTGGCATAACCCAATATAGCTGAGTTGGGTCCCAATGACCAAGACTGAGACATGAGCTGGCACTACCCAACCCGACAGTCGAGAGCCATGCGATGAGTGGACTGACAGCGCGCATACCCACAGCATGCCGGAAGCAGACGTTATCATATGTAGTCATACAGAGATGACAAAGTGGTCGTTGCGTCATGCTGGGGGGTGACTGGGGGCGCACCTGAAGCAGGGATGCGATCTCATTCTCTGCCGTGCCGGAGGGCATCGCCATAATGGTGTTGGCGATGCACTTGAGGTTGTGTGGGTTCTTACTCTGCACCTCGGCGGTGACGAACAGCTTGAGCGCGAGGGCGCCGTACTCCCGCCGCCGCCCTACCAGCCGCCCTACGATCTCGGTGAACATGGCCGCATGAAGAGGCTTGAGGCGCATGCTCAAGAGGGTTGCCACCGTGTGCAGATCCTCCGCCCCTGGCACACGCACGCACCCCGCAGTCCACGAGGTCTGTCCACTGTCATATCAGATCCTCCGCCCCTAGCACACACACCCCACAGTCTGCATTGTCTGTGCACTGCCCGAGCCAACAAAGCTGGAACGGGTGCAAAAGGCGGCACAACGCACAACCCGGGAGGGTGTGCCATGCGTCCCTCTTGCAACTGGCATCCCTGAGCCACGGCCAGAGGGTTGTCAGCACGGCCACTGGAAAGGTTTGCGGGGCGGAGGAGGTGATTCGCAGGTTTCAAATGGAGGCACAGAAAGTGGCAAGGTGAGGCACCATAGGTAGGTGGCGGAAATTGGAGTGAACAGGTACTGGGGATGGGCAAGGGGGCACCGTCGGTGGTGGTGTTGTCCAGCACGCAGTCCAGCAGCAGGCGGGCCGCGCGGAAGTGGCTGCTGCTGTTGATGAAGGTCTCCAGCACGTTCGCCGCCGCCTGACGGCCCGCCGGATAGCATGTACCTGGCCAACCCCGCGCCTCCCCCGAAGCGGCCTACAGGGGCGTACCATGTGCCCTCTACCCTGCTCCAATAAAATGTAAAAAACCGGCAGCCCGGCTGCAGGAGAAAAATCCGACCCTCGGCGAGTAATTCAGGCCGCAGGCCCAGAAATAGGCGAAAATAGACAACTCTACTGAAAGTCGGCGAACATCGGCTGAAAAGTCGTTGCTCAAGAGAAAATCAACATTGGGGCCGAGAATTTGACTCAAGATTGCAACATATAACTACGTTTTATCGGACTAGGACCTCTCCTCCAATCAACGGGCCGACGTGCAGCGACCAGTGCTGCGTCTCCCGCCGCATCGACCTGGCCCGCCGCATCGACCTTGGGAGTGGATCCGCCTCCTGCCGCAAGTCTGAACAAGCCGCGCGTCTCTGCCAGTGGGCAACACGCGGGCGTGGCGCTGGGCGAACACCTAGCTGATAGAGCCGCAGCGTATTGCGGGGGTTCTCCCGCGAGGCCGAGCTCTTGATGAAGCTGCTCTGAAGCTCCACGAACTTTGCACGCACAGTATCCATCGCCCCTGCGAGCGACATCAACCGCTCGTCTCAGATCGGCGAGGCGAAGCCGGGGCACGCGCGCCCTCACGCCACATCGCCGCGGAGCAGCGCACCAGGTGCGGCGAAGCGCGCCATGACGGGAACTTGCGCGGCGGCTGCATCCTGCGCGGCAGCGGCGGTTCCTGGGGCGGCCGAGTGCGGTGCGGGGGTGTTGCTGCTCAGGGACCCTGCACGGAGGGCAAACAGGCGGCGCCACCATCCAATGAGCCCGTGAAATTAGTTAATGGCAGGCAACGAACAGGGAGGCCAGGAAGGCAATCTGCACGGTGGACAGCGAGTGCAAGGGCCCAAAAGGCAATCTGCACGGTGGACAGCGAGTGCAAGGGCCCAAAAGGCAATCTGCACGGTGGACAGCGAGTGCAAGGGCCCAAAAGGCTCTATGGGCATTACGAGGCCAGGGGGAGTCAGCAGGCGTGTGCAGTGCTTGTGGAAAGGCAACGGGACGTCGTCGGGCTCGGCTTACCCTGGGCTGTCCCGGCTGAGATAGAATTGCGGTCCAGGCCGCCTTTCGGGCATCCGGCTTGCAATCGCCGAGCTTTGTCACCACCTCCACTCAGCAGCCGTGCGGCAGTGCTTGCTGCAGCGGTGGATAGCCCACCCTCGTCCGCCTTCGTGGCGTCTAGGTGGGCACCAGAAGAGGCACCTGCGCGGCCACTACCATTTGAGAATTCGCTAGGGCACCTGCAACATAAGGAACTACTCCAGTTCCTCGTCGGTCGGGTAACTCCAACCTGCTTTCTTAAGTGTGAAGTTTGACTGCAAAGCTGCAACCCTAAACCCCTTCTATTCAGGTGGGGGTGCGCAGCTGCAACCCTACGCCCTTAATTTTCAGGTGTGAGTGCGCAGCTGCAACCCTAAACCCCTATTTTTCAGGTGTGAGTGCGCAGCTGCAACCCTAAACCCCTATTTTTCCAGGTGTGAGTGCGCAGCTGAAACCCTAAAACCCTATTTTCCAGGTGTGAGTGCGCAGCTGAAACCCTAAAACCCTATTTTCCAGGTGTGAGTGCGCAGCTGAAACCCTAAAACCCTAATTCTTCAGAGCGATCGCGGAGTCCCAAACTTAAAATCTTTACCATCAGATTTGACTGAACAGCTGCCGAGCTAGAACCCTGCTCCTGAGGGTGATTGTGTGGCCACACACCTAAAACCCTAATTCCGTAGCAACCCTAAAACCCTAGCTGAGAGGTGCCCCAAGCAACAGCCAGGACACTGACACACTAAACCTGTGGCGCCTACGCAGTTGCATTCGGGAGGCTAAGCATGCAAACCTCTGTTCAGGTACCACTGCCCCTTCCGGGACAGCAAAGCGGCGTGTGAGAAGGCAGGCACGGACCTCCGTGCGGCGCTGATGCGGTCGGAGCCTCGCCCTGGTCGGAGGGCGGGCCGGAGGAGGCCGGCGGCTTCGGAAACGCGGTCAAAAGATTGGCCACGAAGCCTTTGCAATTCTCCTGATCAATCCAGACACGTGAGCCAAACGCATCCTCCAGGTACACCTGCGACACCACAGAGCCCCTCAACGACTCTCCGAGCTGGGTCCCCCGACGGGATGCTGTTTGAACTAGTCAAAACTCGTAAACGTTAATTCTTCTTAAAATGGCCTCTGCGAACGCAGGCGTGGCGTGAGTTCCCGGCAGCTACCCAGTCCTAGGCTGCACCCCAGAAAGAACGTCGGGGAAAGCAGTGAGGTCAGTAGACGAGGCCGGCTGCAGCAGGGGCGACGGTCGTACCAGCGCCAGCTCGACAGGCCAGGAGGGTACACTCGCGAGGGCTTCGCAGAGAACCACTGCGGCAAGAGTCGGCAAGGTAGGGCTGCGGCGAGCTCCGCCTGGAGTTTGTCTCAACAGATTCAAGAGTGCCTGCTCAAGCACAATATAGGTTACACGCCACCCTCATAGACCTCATAGAAATCACTTCCCTATGAGGCGCACGTCAATCTCTAACGCGTCACGACCCCAGCCGTACAAACGTGCCTGCTGACGCCCCTACACGTGCGTAACATCGGGCGCTGGCGCGCTACCCCCGCCACGTCCTTGCGCGAGCGTGGGAGGCGCCCTTCTACGAGCTTTGCAGCTTTGAAATTGGGAAGTCGACCCACAGGGCCCCTTGTGCGGAGTACCCCCTCAAGCGCGGAGTCCCCCCTTCAGCGGGGGCAGCGCTCCTAAGGCAATCACTTTGCCGCCCGGGTGATCCGTGGTTCCGGGCTGCGCGGGTCGACGCTCGCCGGGGGCTCCCAGGCTGCGCAAGCAGCGGAAAGCCACTGTTTCAGCTATGATTCAGGAGAATGCCTTTGCACCTTTTGGCCTTTGTACTTTGTGGCACCCTCCCAGGGCAACGGCATGAACGACCGAGTTGGGGTTTCCAGTTCCAGTGCGGCGACTGGGACACCTAAATGGAAATGGCTATACACCACGTCACACGAATGCTGAGTCGACTCCGTAGTCCTGTGTGTCTTCGCCTTGGTATATAGGATACAAGCGGACCTGCCGGGCCCCGAACTGCACTCGCTGCAGAGGTTGAGCGAAGGATGGCGGCGGCGCATGGAACCGTGGGGAGAGGGCGACGCGAGGTCAGAGGGACAGGCGCGGGATATCTCACTGCGTAGGTACTTGGCAGCAGCATCAAAGATGGGGAGCGCTTGGCGATGAGCGCGATACTTAGGTAGAAATATTTAGCTGCCAGCTGGCCGGTAGCCGGATTGCTCAGGCCCTCGATCGCATTAGTCAGAAGCGCGTCCACACGCGCCAAGTCGATATCCTCGTTCGATAGAGCCTCCGACACCCTTGACGCCAAACCAAGATTTTCGGCTGCAATTCAAGGGCCATAATGCACCCTCTCAGTCGGCTCGTACGCACAGTATTGATGGCGCGGTTGCGAGGCGAGCAGTTTTGTTGACGAGAGGAGTGCGCGCAAAATCGTAAGATCCCCTTTACTGAACACGAACGAAAGTGAGGCTGTCTTAGAATTACTCAAGGTGTGAAACGCGTGCCTTGTATGATGATTTCTAACGTTTCTACGCGCACAAACGAGTACGTACAGCAGTTATCTGAGAAAAACCAATACAGAGTGCATCCTCTCCGAGGGGGTAGGACCTTCCGGAGTGATCGGCAGAGCTTCCGCTAGAGCCGAACCACGTTCTACCTGTGAGGACAAAGAGTCGCTTAGATTGTGTAGCATGATTGACAGATGAGAGAACCACGCAAGTTCGATGTTTGGCGCACCGAAACACGCCGCTGCGCTTCGGGCGAAGGCGCCGTTTCGTCTTTGCTGTTGCTTGATGGTTCAACAGTTATGGGCTTCACTGTGTTCTCCTCCTCAGGCGGAGGTAGGTTAATATCCAACACCGGGCAGGGATCGCATTTGGCGGACTTGTTGGTTACACTGGAAGGCAGCTCTTCCCGAGGCCGCTTGCCTTGCTGCTCAGAATCGCTCATCTTTTCGTCTCGCGTTCCTGAACGATGCTTGCCGGGTGCTCAAGGGAAGTGGTTCAGATTTGAGGCACGATATCAACGCTCCACGAAGTACGAGGGAATTTACGATCTGTATTCTATGGGGGCGAGCGGGCACGAAAGCAGAAGACAGTCAGTGCGTTCGAGCGCACACTGAATCTCCTTGACGATCTCGGGTATGTCAGCACACCACAAGTTAACAAGCTTATTCAAGTTCATTTTGACAATTGTTCTGAAACCGGATAATGCGCAAGTTTCTTAGTATCAGAGTTCTGTCCTTCACCTCCTTCGCTACACGTATCAATTGTGTCCATTTCACCCTCAGCAAACAAAAAAGAAACCTCACCCACGCCAGAAGGAGAAGGAGAAGCACAAGCAGGCGCAGAAAGCTGAGGCAGATGGGGATTGGGGATGGGAATGTATGGGGATGGGGATGGGGTGGGCCCCCTCCGCTCGCCTGCGGGCGCGGGCGGGGGGGCACGGGCATCCAGCGGGCATCCGCCAGCATAGTACAGCATAGTACAGACCCAACATCGAACATGAACATCGAACATGACATGTTCAACATCCGACAGGTTCGACGAGCGCGGCCGCTCGGCTGCGTGGCCCGCGACACGCGAGGGTGGTCGGCGTTACGGACTTACAGTTCGAGTGGATCAAAAAATGAGTTCTCGTGTGCGGTCACGGTGTAGGCACCGAATCACACGATAGGGTCAAGGCAGGGTCAAGGGACTGTCAAGGGCGTTCGGACGACTCTCGTATCTACTCTCGTCTGATGCGAGATCTACTCTGGGCCAGAGCCATCGGATCAGCCAAATTTAGACTTTATGACTTAGGGTTTGTAATTGTCATGGAATCCGGTATGAGTTGCGGAAGTGATAGAGGGGGTGTGTGTCACCTTTCATTCCCGCCCATCATCAGACGCAAGCACGCAACCGAGTTGTACTCGGCACTCGGGAAGTCGGGATTCTAAATACGTTCGCAGATGTCGGTTTCTGGCGATCCCGCCTGCGAGCAAACGAGCCCCGCGGCTGGAACGTAAAAGGCGGTCATACGTCGCGGTATACGCGCTAGAAACCTAGTGCGAGTTGTTCACGTATTCTTAGGACGCTCACGAGGAGGCCAACTTTCCCCTCCTCCCATACAGGGGGGGGTTATGTGGTGCTCCCCTTGTGTCACCCCTTGCCTGGCGGTCACTTGCGGTCCTGGTTGTGTCCATGTGGCACGGCACCCGAAACCCTTAATTAAACCTGCCGAGTTATCTCTTTTATCCGACTTTAGACTTCAGCCAACCGTTTCACCTGTGTCCCCGACTCTCTCGTAATAACACACACACACAAACATATATATATGCTATATTTATGTTATTACATCAGACGCGCACGGTGAATTCGCGCCCATCGTAGCACGTTTCCGGACAATACAGTAAAAGCAATTAACGTGGGGAGACGGCTTTTGCTCACCCACGATGCGCGCTCTCGATAGCTTCGTGTAGTGCACAAGTTCAGAGTAGAGGTGCTTGATGAGAAGTGTGATTCTCGGGCTGGTCACGGGGGACTAGATATCCAGTACTGCCCCCTGTATGACATTCCTCGATGCATGTGACAGATGACTGCATTATTCGGCTCGAGCGAGACCGCGAGTCACAGCGACAGAGACCGCAGGGCCCCTGCGACTCATTGGAAGCCAATAGGAATGCGGAGGTAGCAATGACCACCACCAAATCTGATGGGTCTATACACCAAGCCTGTGGCGGTGGATGAAGGGGAGCACCATCATTTAATTTCGTCGCTCTGCCTCTCAAATAATCATAACAATTTTAGACTTAGCAAGCACCCTTGCTTGTGGAGTGCCCCGCTGGCGACAGGGGGGGCAGTGGTGCCCCCCCTCCCACCCCCCTCCCGCAATAAGTTTTTCAGGGGCAAAGTAGTGGATCTCCTGAAGGTCTATCTTACGCGTGTACGCGCGTGCGCGCGTATGCGTAATCACTGGGCGAGCGAAGCGAGCGGCCACGAGCGGCGCGTGAGCGCAACGCGAGTAAGGGCGGCAAAAATTTTGCGGCTTTTCGGCCAATTTGGCGTGTCGCTATGTGTTGAAAACGGAGTGCACGGCTATTTCCGAGGTGTTGGAGGGTACCACTAAACAACGGGCCTGAGGGGCAGATCCTAAACTATACAGGGCCCCTGCGACTCATTGGAAGCCAATAGGAATGCGGAGGTAACAACGACCACCACCAAATCTGATGGGTCTATACACCAAGCCTGTGGGGGTGGATGAAGGGGAGCACCATCATTTAATTTCGTCGCTCTGCCTCTCAAATAATCATAACAATTTTAGACTTAGCAAGCACCCTTGCTTGTGGAGTGCCCCGCTGGCGACAGGGGGGGCAGTGGTGCCCCCCCTCCCACCCCCCTCCCGCAATAAGTTTTTCAGGGGCAAAGTAGTCGATATCCTGAAGGTCTATCTTACGCGTGCACCCGCTTTGAGACCACGGAGAGATGGATGGTTACGAAGAGCTTGATACATCATGTCCTCATCAGCCGTGTCAAAGCCTGATGTCACTTGCGAGAATGATGGTGGACCTCGCTTGCTTCCTCTTTTCCCTAACGAGATGGATTCTGCTACAGTATTTCTCTCATCTCTTGCAACCGTGCCACGGCCACTTCACGATCGGTGCCATGTCCCAAGAGTTGTGGAGGCGAGGCGAAAGAGTGTGACGTGTGTGTGCCTGCGATGCCAACGGCAAGTGAAGGGATGCTCGAGGTGGTAGCAGCCTCCGAAACCACCATAGGCTCAGCCGCGTGCATATAGCCGGCGGTGGCAGCTTGTGCAGGCACGCTCGGGTGGATCCTCGAGGCGATGGCGGCCTCCGAGACCACCATAGGCTCAACCGCGTGCAAAGAGCTAGCGGTGGCAGCTTGTGCAGGCATGCTCAGGTGGACCGTCGAGGCAGTGGTGGCCTCCGAGACCACCATAGGCTCAGCCGCGTGCAAAGAGCCGGCGGTGGTGGCTTGTGTAGGCACGCTCGGGTGGACTGTCGAGACATCGGCGGCCTCCGAGACCACCATAAGCTCAGCCGTGTGCAAAGAGCCGGCGGTGGCAGCTTGTGTAGGCACGCTCGGGGGGATGCTGGTTACGGAAGCATCTGCAAGCTCTCGCCGAGTGAAGTTGAAGTCGTCACCATCATCCTCGTCATCCTCACCATCTCCGTTGTGATTAGGGGTATCCAGATCCTCCACAACTTGCTCACGTCGTGATAGAATGTCCTTGAGTTCAGGGGGCATGGTGTCTGTGAACCACTCTTCGTCTTCCGTGAATATTTTCTCAATCTCGGTCTCACTCCATCCTGCCTTCTTCAGCATCTCGATGTGCATGTGAATTGGATCGTGATGATCAAGACGATCATATCCAGCTAAGACCTTAGCACCGGTAAGGGGAGGTTTAGGCAACCCGGGGAACGGATCTTCAAAACCGAGCTTCAGGTACTTTCCCTGCGTTACCGATGCACCATGGAACGAAAAGTCAACCGCCAACATTCACGGCACCCAATTATAAAGGGGTGGAGGACGGGCAAATCTGCATCTCCTCCTGTGACAGGCTGCAGACATGTGGCATGCATGTGAACATATCAAGGATGAGCCCACTGCATAGAGGGGTTGTAGACCGCCATTTTGGTATAAGGAAGGGGTGGAGGACGAGCAAATATGCAGCCCCTCCTGTGACAGGGATCATCTCGAGAAAATCTGATGTTAGATCTTACCTGAATACTTCTTTGTGTCTTGATATCCGAAGAAATGATGCGTGGATCACGCTCACCCCACTTATTAGTGGCACGAATGACGGACCGTTTTGCATGCACATGCATGCGATTGCCACCTGCCCACAAAACCATGCGACACGGGTATTAAGTTGCGTTCACCCTTGGAGGGAAAGGGATTACACACACACTGAATGGCATGAGATCAGCTAACAAAAGCCAGCCCATCATCATCCCAATCGATATGAGAAGCAAATCAAGAGCAAGGCGGGGCCGTGACAAGATACCACAAACGCATAAAAATCCTCAACCCAGATGCAAAACGACATGTAAAGATGGCACGACGGTTGACCGATCATCACCAAAACAACAATAGTTGTTCGTCCCTGGGTAACTGGAGTAAGCGAACGTTGCTGGCATGCCCCCCAACTGGTTCACGGTCGATGCTTGGGACCCGTCGGGCCATGGTTATTAAGGGATTACACACACACACACAATCCTTTGCAAGTCCCGGCGTGGGTACATAGTGCAGTCTCTTGTGGCTTCGGGGCGCCAAAGGATTCGCAAGGATAAGCATACACACACACAATCCTTTGCAAGTCTCACACACCGTGAACAATGGCAAGGGCTCGCTCATGGTATGGGCAAGCAAGTGTTCAAAATATATATGATTCAAAGTTGATGAGTGCATGGTCTTGCTCGAAAGGTTTCGCAAAGCATTTGGAGGGCGGGGTGCTACTACATCATGGGAGTGGGGTGTACCAAGCCTTGGTCCATTGTTGGAACCTTTAAGGCAACCATGGAAAGCACGGTGTCCTGCTTCATTGCCGCCTGTCGTTCCAGCTTTTGATTGGAAGCGATCATTGATTTTGATGCTGTCAGCCTCCTTCCCGTGATCGATGTACATCTGACCTCGCAATGCTGGCGGCTCCTCCAAACAACCAGCGAGGACATGCCCTTTTTGTCGGAGATGAACCGCTGTGATGCACTCCGCCGCATTTGTCATAATCTAAGTATGAAGCTCATTTTGCGTTATGTGGTGGCAAGCAAGATAAGGTGTGTGACACATGGTAATTTCACGAAGGTTGGATGCTTCACCAAGTGTGGATGAAGGGAAGTAAGCCGCGCTCTGCCAAGGGATTGAAAAGTATCACAACGGTGTCGCTGGGCTTGCGCATGGGTGAACACGTGACACGGAAGCACCTGGAACACCTTGTGAACCGTCTTTATATAACGATCCATATTTGTATTGTGGCTTCTCGACGATGAGATCCAACGTTGCCGCAAGGTCTCGTTTCTCTGGCCTTTGAAGTTGACCTCGTCCTCGAAGTCGAAACCACCTACGCGTGCATAGTTACAATGCAAGTGAATGCTTTGTATACCCATTACATGAACCGTGTCAACATCGGCACACACCCAATGAGCACGCACCACGGCACATAGCTGATGCCACGTCCTACCTTGTGACCCCAACGGATGGCACGCTTAGCCTTGTGACGGCAACGATTAGAGCATCCCACTGATGCCACGCTCATCCCTGTGATGGAAATATTCGAGGCACACAACATACTTATACAACCTCTCTAGGTTGAATGTGGCATTAGGGCTCCGCTAAGCTCTGTCGCCGAGGGGGCCTTGGCGCTCACCTGGATGTACACGTTTGCGCAATTCGCGTGGATGACCACTTCCAAACCGCCTTGATGCGCTGAATCACTCCAATCTTTACGGCCTCATCATCCCGGAGATTTGCACGACCGATCTCTTTCTTGAACTCGGGAAAGTGCACCGCTCCCTCATGGCATCCTTGTGCATATCTGTACATACCGTTCAAGGTTCTACCACCTTGAGAAACTTTTGCCGTGGTATGTATCTATGTAAGCACTAGCAATTCGCCAAAATGATTGCTCGCATGCCCTCAGAACTAGAATTGTTGTTAGGTGAAAAGGAAGACATGTAAGTGTGGCAATAAACTAGGAGCATTCACAATTTTGATATCGCGGACCTGTGCCCAAAGTGCCAATCATCCATCTTAAAATTCTCCCCTGCGATGGTGGGAATAGCACGCGTCACTACCATGCGGTCCTCGCAGCACATGTCCGACCACCCGGCCTTGAAGGCACTCTCCTTACCCAGGCCTTGCTTCAAATACCGAATTCCAACCTAACAAAACAACAAAAATAGCAATTATGGACCGGGGCATGCACTATGCTCAAATGCATCAACATACCCATACCCAATCTTACAGCAGATTCAGGGTGTGGAGGGGGGGTGCTCTACGTACCCCTCCCACCCTAAGCGCGCGGGCCGTCTAGAGGCCTCCAAGTCACCCCTAAGTGCCATATATCATTGGAAAGCTATCTCCACGGGTTGTGCAGCCGTGCTATGCACCGGGGCATGCACTATGCTCAAATGCATCAACATACCCATACCCAATCTTACAGCAGATTCAGGGTGTGGAGGGGGGGGTGCTCTACGTACCCCTCCCACCCTAAGCGCGCGGGCCGTGTAGAGGCCTCCAAGTCACCCCTAAGTGTCATATATCATTGGAAAGCTATCTCCACGGGCTGTGCAGCCGTGCTA
>LGRX02007658.1:0-32449 GCA_001247695.2 Cymbomonas tetramitiformis
CATCTGCCACTCGCGGCGCGCTCTCTCCCCCCCAAAAGAAAAAGCGGTCCGCTCCCGGACGCTTCACTCTCGGTGGCCCTAAGGGGAGGGCGCGGGTGAGCACCTCGGTGTGCTCACCTCGTGGCGACACGCATGCAAGGGTGGGCCTCCTTGCGGGCGCGTGGCGATGCGTCCCGTCGGGACGGGTGCACTCGCCCGGAGCTTGGGGCTCGCCGGCCTCATCAGCACCCCGAGTATGGGTGCCGCGCTCCGCGCTCGGCGGCGGGGCATGCGTGCGCAGTGTGCTGCTCCCAGGCACGCGCATCAACCTCTGCAAGGAGGCCCGATGCGCCTGGACGCGGTGCACACGCTGCGCGCTACTCCCAGGCACCATGCGTCTGGTGCGCCTGGCGGGGCAGCGACGCGTCACGCAACCCGAGACAGCACAGCGAGAGCTGCTGCCTCATGGCGGTGCGCCTGGCGCGCTCGCGGTGGCTGCCATCTGCCACTCGCGGCACGCTCTCTCCCCCCCCCAAAGAAAGCGGTCCGCTCCCGGACGCTACTCTCTTGGTGGCCCTAAGGGGAGGGCGCGGGTGAGCACCTCGGTGTGCTCACCTCGTGGCGACACGCCTACAAGGGTGGGCCTCCTTGCAGGGTCGCTCCGCGTACGCCTACTGTTCCTACCCTAAGTCCTAAACCTCCTAATACTTCCCTAGTACGCCTCGAGGGCCCCCTCGTAGAGGTGGACTCTCCAGATGGCGTTTGCTTCCCCAAGTGCGTAAGGATGTGAGCATGGAGCAACTGATAGTTGTCTGCTCACACCCTTAGCTAGGCTCGTGAGCGCTATGCTCTCAGCCTTTGGCTCAGCAACGCCACTAGGGTCCGGTGCGACACCCACCGAGCTCCTCGTGCCACGGGCCCCTCGCCTCCTACGTGAGGCTATCCGCCTTCTATCGCGGGCCCCTCGTCTCCCGCGGCGACCTGCTCGCCTCCTCCGACGGCATGCTCGCCTCGTGGGGGTCGCGCCTATCGCACTCCGAGCATCGCTCCTCCCTCTCGCATCCTGCGACACGGCCTGGACGCCGAGAGCCTGCGAGCCTGTCGGGTCCAATGCCTCGGCCGATGGCCCGACCACGCCTCGCCTATCATGGGTCCCTCGCCTCCCGCGGCGACCTGCTCGCCTCCCCCGACGGCGTGCTCGCCTCGTGGGGGTCGCGCCTATCGCACTCTGAGCATCGCTCCTCCCTCTCGCATCCTGCGACACGGCCTGGACGCCGAGAGCCTGCGAGCCTGTCGAGTCCAGTGCCTCGGCCGATGGCCCGACCACGCCTCGCCTATCATGGGTCCCTCGCCTCCCGCGGCGACCTGCTCGCCTCCCCCGACGGCATGCTCGCCTCGTGGGGGTCGCGCCTATCGCACTCTGAGCCTCGCTCCTCCCTCTCGCATCCTGCGACACGGCCTGGACGCCGAGAGCCTGCGAGCCTGTCGAGTCCAATGCCTCGGCCGATGGCCCGACCACGCCTCGCCTATCATGGGTCCCTCGCCTCCCGCGGCGACCTGCTCGCCTCCCCCGACGGCATGCTCGCCTCGTGGGGGTCGCGCTTGCCGCAACCCGGGTATCATGCCACCTCCTCGCATCCGGCGAAGCGGCCTCAACGCCGAGAGCCTGCAAGCCTGTCGAGTCCAACGCCTCGGCCGATGGCTCGACCACGCCTCGCCTACCACGGGCTCCTCGCCTCCCGCGGCGACCTGCTCGCCTCCCTCTACGGCTCGCTCGCCTCGTGGGTGCTGCGCCTGCCGCATCAGGGACACCGCAGCACTTCCCCGCATCGGGCGACGCGGCCGCAACGTCGAGAGCCTGCAAGCCTAACAGGTCCGTGTGGCTAGGGGGCAGCCGTGCGCCCTCTCGGAGAAACGCCTCCGCCTCGCCGCTAGGTAGCGGCAATGACACCTCCTCGGGCAGCACCTCGGCAGAGCCACTAGAGGACTTCCGTGCACACTCCATGGGCTGCACCTCGACTGTGCGCTCCGATGATGACTGCGTGCGCCCCTCACGCGGTGACTCGACTCTGCTGGCAGGTGGCCGCTGCGCGCACTCGTCGGGCCCCACCGCCAATGTGCTGCCAGGGGCCAGCTGTGCGCACTCTCGGAGCGACGCCTCCGCCTCCTCGTCGGGTGGCGGCAGTGTGTGCTCTTGGGGCAACACTCCTGCTCTACTACCGTCAGGTGGCCACTGTGTGCGCTCCCCGGGCAGCACCTCCACCGACGACTGCGGATATGGGCCTAGTGGTGGCGCCGTGAGCGGCCTCCAAGGCTCCGCATCAACGGACAGCTGGGTGCGTGTCGCGCCAGCGCGCGCGTCTGTGTCGTGGCTTTGGTCGCGCGCCTCGCTCGGGGCACCGCCAGCGCTCTGGCTGTGGTCTAGCGCCTCGCTCTGGTCACTGCCAGCGCTCTGACCGCGGCCGTGCACCTCACAGGGGGTTGCGCCGGTGCCATGGCCGTGCTCGCGGGGCTCGCTAGGGGCAGTGCTAGCGCTATGGCTATGGGTGCGCCTCGCGCCAGGGCATATGTAGCGCATGCTCGCGCCATGCTTGCCACTGCACGCCCCGCTAGGGACGGCACTTGCACAGTAGCCGTGCGCTTCGCTCTGGGCAGCGCTTGCGCTGTGGCCGTCGCCGCGCGCCTCGCTCGAGGCATCGCTCGTGCCGTGGCCGTGCGCCATGCTCAGAGCAGCGCCAATGTGGTTGCGCGCCTCGCTAGGGGCAGCGCCAGCGCCGTGCCTGTGGCCGCGTGCCTCGCTCAGAGCGGCGCCGATGTGGCCGCGCGCCTCGCTAGGGGCAGCGCCGATGTGGCCGCGCGCCTCGCTAGGGGCAGCGCCAGTGCCGCGACTGCCACCACGCGCCTCGCTAGGGGCAGCGCCAGTGCCGCGACTGCCACCACGCGCCTCGCTAGGGGCAGCGCCAGTGCCGCGACTGCCACCACGCGCCTCGCTAGGGGCAGCGCTCGTGCTGCGACTGCCACCACTCGCCTCGCCAGGGGCAGCGCTGGTGCTAGGGCAGTGGCCGCGCACCTCGCTAGGGGCAATGCCGATGTGGTTGCGCGCCTCGCTAGGGGCAGCGCCAGCGCCGTGCCTGTGGCCACGTGCCTCGCTCAGAGCGGCGCCGAAGTGGCCGCGCGCCTCGCTAGGGGCAGTGCCAATGCTGTGGCTGTGGCCGCGTGCATCGCTCAGAGCGGCGCCGATGTGACCGCACGCCTCGCTAGGGGCAGCGCCAGTGCCGCGACTGCCACCACGCGCCTCGCTAGGGGCAGCGCCGATGTGGCCGCGCGCCTCGCTAGGGGCAGCGCCAATGCTGTGGCTGTGGCCGCGCGCCTCGCTAGGGGCAGCCCCAGTGCCGCGACTGCCACCACGCGCCTCGCTAGGGGCAGCGCCGATGTGGCCGCACGCCTCGCTTAGGGCAGCGCTCGCGCAGTGGCTGTGGTCACGCGCTCCCCTAAAGGTAGCACCGGTGACGTGGCCGTACGCCGAGTGCACTCTGCGCTCGTCCGATCTGAGGTACCTCCCCCCCCCTTCGGACAGGCGCAAGACCGCACGGCGCACAATCCCACGGGACGCCACTCGCAAAAAGCCAAGCCTAGCAACGAAAAACGCCGCCCGCCGCCACGCCCGCAAACCCGCCGCCCGATCCCGCATCTCCTGACCCCTAAGCCAAACCACGCAACGGTCGCGCCCGACACGGACATCCCGCAACACCTGAAGCCGCAGAATGAACCACGCCGCCCGATCCCAAGCCCGCCGCTGAGCCATACGCACCGCGCAGCGCGAAGCCACGCGCTCGGCACGGCTCATCCCGACGCTCATCCCGGGGACCGCCGTGACCTAGGCCGTGACGTGCCAACCAACCAACGTAGTGAAGGCACTTACGCCCATGCAAAGCAACAAGCACACGCCGCACCCAGAAATTCACCACTCAGGCACGAGCCGAGTGGTCAAACCGGCCGAAGCGCGGCAACTCCTGAGTATAGAGGGCGCAAGCCCTAGGCCACCCGAGATTGAGAAACACGGGGTCAATTCAGCAAAGGCCGCACAATTTTAAAAAAATCGCGCAGCGCTCCCGCCGCGAAGGGTCGGTTCCGCCGAAAAATCCACGCGATCCCAAATCCCAAGCCCGACCTGCGCAACTGTGCGCTCGTGACACGAGCTCAAGCGTTATGCGTGAACAAGAAACATGCTAGGGCAGAAGCGCGCCTGAATCTCCTCGCGGCCCAAAGTACCCGGAGATCGGAACCTCAAGAACACCTGAAACCCGGCATCACCAACCCGCAGCCAAACCGACACGCCGCCCAAAGCGCACGACAAAACATCCTAGATCAAAAGAAAGAATCTACGCAAAACACGTTTTCGTTCGTAAAAGTAAAAATAATTCCAAAGTCATACACGCAAATTCCAAATTGCATATACGCAAAGGACGCTACAACGCCACGTCAGGGCAGCCGTCCCTTTCGAGGACAGACTCAAAGTACATTCGCAAAGGGGAGGGAGGACCAAGGGCCCCAAGCCACCTCCTTCATTGCTAGGTAGTCGTACCAAACTACGTCGCGGATCAAAGCACTCGGAGAATTCCACTCCTAGAGCACCTGAATCCCACAACCACGCACCCACCAACACGAAGCAGAAACGCACGACACACTGTTCTCGATTTCGCAAAACAAAACGCCGGGCGAAAGGCACCACGCAAGGGGGGTGCAATCACAATACGCAGAAACAGAAATTTTCAGGAAGCGACCGGTAAAAACGATCCAATTACCATTTTGTAGGAGTCTACACCTTGACTTCTTCTCTTCTTTACGGTTTCGGACTTATACTATTCTACACTTATTAAACGACCGCACGAGGTATGCTTACGGTTGGTCAACTACAAGACTTCGGTTTCGTAAATCTTAATAGCTATGCTTATGCTTTCAAGTGTATGCTTTCAATACACAATATACAGCGGATACGGCTCTTACTTTTTATGTTACAATTCTCAGTTCAGTTCATCTCCCCGAAACTGGTTACACTTAGAGTTCTTATGCATTCAGGAACTCTCTCCATAACTCAACTGTACTGAGTACTCCGTACGACAGGCTAGGCACCTCACATCAACATCATTCTGATCGGTCCTACTGTACTCCGTACTGAGTACTCTTGCGTTTTGTACTTAGCCGTTTTTCTTGCTCTTGTGCTTGCCTCCTAGCACATCAGACGGCATGGGATACCGGTCCAACACCGCGCGGTAAAACTCTTGGTCAAGCCTGTCAAATAGCTACTGCTTGCGGGTCTGCTCCGTCGGACGCCAATTGAGCGCCCGATTCTCCCGCACCATGACCTCTAACTGTTATTGCTTCCTGCTCGCTTGCGAATGGGAGGCCTCTAGGGCCCTCTAAAACGCATGGCTGATAGGGTACTTGGCCAGGTTGGCGCATGCGAAGCGTGGACGAAATTGTTCATTAAAAGCTCTATAATTCACAGAATGCAACAATTAATTAATTAATTAATTAACTATGCATCCGTCCTAAGCCGACTATTCTTCGAAAGTCCACCGTGCAGGTGAATTCCGATTTCTAAGAACTAATATATCCAGATTGTATACACGTGTACTATGTACTTGTACTTCACAGCAAACAACTATACATGTTACGTTATGAGCGTGCCGCACGCATATGAGTGCCATACAGTAATCGCTCACCTTTAAGAAAACCGGAGATTTTGGGCCAGCCAGCCATTCCCGTCGACTTGGGTACCCCCCCTTCCCCCGCCAGCGTCGCGTCCTAAGAGAATCGCTAAGAATAAGGAATTTCGGATTTCGAGCCAGCCAGCTAATTTCTTAAACTCATCCACGTCCACGTAACTCAGCCCAGCAGCTTTCTTAAAATTTAGAGAGTCCACCACTGTTACCAACTGTTGAACTGTACAGTATGGACCCAGAGAGCCGTGCGCAGCTCAAAGAATTGAAGCAAGACTATGACGACGCGATTATTTCTGAAGCTGACTACTTAGAACTTAAAGATATCGTGCTGAACGCTGTCAAGTCCAAAAATTCCCATTTTTCATAGAATTTAAGAGAATCCACTCTCGGTGATCTGCCAGCAACCAATTTCCTTATTTTGGAGAATTTCCTTAGCAAAAAAGACCAGCCAGCTATTCTCGTCAACTTGGGTACCCCCCCTCCCCCAAAACGCTGGCTGCTTCCTTAACGTCGAGTTTCCTTAAAGGTGAGCGATTATTTGTACTTTCCCAAAACGATGCACTCTCGTTACTACTCCCTACTCCCACCCTACTTCCTCCTACCCATCACCCCCTACTCACCCCTACTTCCTCCCATACTTCTCCTGCTATCATCCCTAACCCCCCACCCCCACACGTCCCGCTACATCCCCCCCCCTACTTCCTCCCCACTACACTTCCCTACTCCCCCTACAGTATGGCCAAGCTTGTCTTGGATCAGGCGTCGGGTGCATTATCATTATATGGCGGAGGTGTGCCTACACGCGTTCACTGCCCACGCAGACGAGATGATGTCAAGTAACACATACAAGCGGATTATGACGCTGAAAGTAACATTGTCAGTGAACAAATCACTCACTTGCCCCTCGACTCAAAGATCCTGAACTCCGTGTCAAAGTAACCTTCATCCATGAGAAACCCCATTCGTCTGTGAGAAAATAAATGATGCTAGGGCCAAAAATGCATCCGAATGCCTTTTTGTCTTGCGGCTTGAAACGTTTCAAGGGCATATGTCATAGTTGTTTCCTGTGTATGACCCCATCCAATTAATGTGTGCCACTCCCCTTCGAAGTGATACTCAAAGTACAATTCGTCGATGAGGTTGGTTACGATTTCATCCTCCATAATCTGTTTAAAATTTTCAATCTCCAGCTCGGCGTTATCTATATCCATTTTGAAAGCAACAAAGTCCTCTGGCATCGCCACCTTCTTCAAGAGAGTGAGCGGATTATCCACGTGCTGCGGTGTTACCAAAAACCTTTTAAAGGCAAATATGCGAGAGAAATCCTTGCACGTCCAGACAGGAAAATGCCACAAGATGGATGAACAGCATGCACACAATCAAGGGGCAGTATAAAGAGGGTGTTGGCATCAAGAAGAATGCAGGTTGGAAGGAAAAGCCTATATGCGGTGGGGACAGGTGTCAACAAGTGTTGCAGTAGTACCAAGACGGCCAAATTAATTCATCACCATTAATAAGATATCCACACCGGAGGTTGGCGCCCCCCCTCGCGGCATCGCACATAGCGGAAACATGATTGATAATAATAGGTATATGTCACCCTGAATTATGCGAAATGTTGCGTTATGCGTTACACTAGATACGTATATACATTTGTTTTGGTATTCTATGCCCAGCCAGTGTCACCGCGATGATATATCTCTAGCTAGAAAAGCGAGCTAAATCTTATTCACGCAAAGTCGAGCTTTCAAAGTGCGCAGTTCTATCCGTATTGCCATTGTGAGAAATCAAAATTGGCTCGATACCGCGATCACTTATCCTTATCACCGGCAGGTGCAAAGGATTTGAGTGAAACACTTTTGGATCCGGATTTTTTTCGAATTGTTCCGTCACGAGCATGTACCAAGCATTGTAAGCAATAAATATCTCGCTTTAAACAAACGGCCAAGGCCTTCAAAGCAAAATCGCCTGCGCCACGAATCCGCATAAACCAACCTCCCCCTTGGACATAAATGGCGAATTTCGTAAAGCGAGATGATAATTCGACGCGCGTCGTGTGGATCACAGGTTGCGGGCATGGATATGAATATGACGACACGATGATGGGCACGCAGTTACATACCGGCATTGCGGTATGATCAAGTGATCGGATCTCTATTCGGATCTTATGTGGCGTTGATGATAGCCTGGAGTTCTCCGTGAGTGGCATTGATGCCCGGAGCAATGCGCCATGTTTCTTCAAATTCTCTCAACACTTGGGCCGCTTTGAATGAAGCAAAAGGGTACATAGACGACATGATATGCCACACTCAAGAACAACCCAAAGGGCGGGAGCATAACTCCGATCACGCGCGCGGCATAGGTACAACGAAGCGAAAGGGTACATAGACGACATGATATGCAACCATAAATAAATAAAACGTTCAATTGACAACGAAGCAAGGGTAGGTAGATGACACGTTATGCACCCATAAATAAATAAAAGGTCAATTATAAACAGTTGATGCCGCCAAAGTCCCTATCATAGAATTCACTTTTGGTCTGGAAGAAGCCGTTGGCTCTATGAACCAATCCCAGAAATCCACACTTAAACCGACAGACTGTTTATGCCTTCTAAGGGCAACCAAAAACTTGCTAAACTCTTGCTTAACTAAGTCATCTACGTCAAACTGTTGAAAGAAAAAAGAGCTATGAGGAATAGTGAAATGCCAATTACATTTGACCTTGAAGTCATGTAATGATAAAACAGAAAATGAATCTTCAAACGACCTAATGTAACACAATGCAAAAGAGTACGTAGGCTGTTCAACATCAAAAAGAAACTCGATGGAGGGAATCCAAAACCATAACGCATTCTTCAGTAGGCAGGATGCGGGAAAGTTCTCTCCATTCTGAAAAGAATAGCATAATAATAGTTATTCGCAAGAATTCAAGCACACAATATCTAACTTTAAGCTACTACCGCTAAATCCTAATTAATCCTTTTAAATCCTTCTTGCCTGCAGCACAAAATAGCAGTTCTAAGAAATAAATAGCCAATCAACGTTAAACCGTTAAACATGAAAACTAACACGGGGGACAACAGGAACTGAACAGCAACAATGACTGCAGCAAAAATAACAGTTAACATTTAGCACAACGTCGAAAGGAACCAACCATCGAGAGAACACAGAATTTCAGAACAGAAAACATTACAAACAAATAATTTACAAAGAACTCGACAGCAAAATACGCATTAACAGAAACACGTAACAGAAACACATACACATTTACATCGCCCAAGGTCTTGAATGCCTTGGGAAAGGGTACCTCAACATTCGTAATCAACGTTTCATATCGACACAGTTGAACATACTGAATGGCACGAGATGAGCTAACAAAAGCCAGCCCATCATCATGCCAGTGGATATGAGAAGCAAATCAAGAGCAAGGCGGGGCCGTGACAAGATACCACAAACGCATAAACATCCTCAACCCAAATGCAAAACAACATGTAAAGATGGTACGACGGGCGACAGAGCATCACCAAAACAACAATAGTTGTTCGTCCCATGATAACGGGGTAAGCGAACGTTACTGGCATGCCCCCCAAAAGGTTCACGGTCGATGCTTGGGACCCGTCGGGCCATGGTTATGGTTATGCCATGAACACGTCCCCCGGCATGAAAACAATGGAACATACACATAACAATTGAAAAAAAACATACTACAAACATCGACAACTGAAACGCCGGATCTGATACAACAATCTCCAGACGAATACAGAATACAAAATAAACAGCAAACATACACTTAAGAAAACTCAACAGTAAAATACGCATTACAGAAACACATACACTTGAGAAAAGTCAACAGCAAAATACACATGACAGAAACACATACCCATTTACATCGCCCAAGGTCTTAAATGCCTTGGGAAAGGGTACCTGCGACATTCACTACAGAAAGGGGTCCTTGGGTCCCGTCCCGTCCGTAATACATCGTCGTTGAGAAAGATGTTGACTGTAAGCTGGCAGGCAAGCATTTACCGGGTGGTGCCCGCCGGTTCTCGGGTCCGGTCCCTTGATGGAGTTCTGGATGTAGTTGGCGTGCAGGAATTCACAGAAGTTACACACAAAGGAAGGATGCGCACCAAAAAGTCGGTCTACGGTGGGTGGTCGTGGAGAGGAATGAAGAAAACTTTTCCGGCACGGCCTTCGTTGGTGGGGTACCTGCGAACGCAACCCCGCATGCACTCACACATAAGTATGGACCTAAAATTGGAGCTGAGCAAAAATCATGTTTTAGCAGCAACCACGCAGAGCACAGCACGCAAATACGCAGTGGGGGAGGGACGCACGTTTGCAGTGTGACTTCTTTGCCAGTTGCTGCGGTTATGTATTGCATGCCGCCATATCGATCTGAGTTTAAAATGCCGCAGGGTTTACTGTCACAGGATAGCGTAATGAATGAGAATGCCGATGTTTAACACCCTTAGATCAAATATGACAGGGATCCTACTGCCAAATTCAAATTGGGTTCAAATTTCCATCGATAATTCCTAAGATACCGAACGTGCGATAACGCACCGGGTCTGACTGCGTCGGTTGACCATGATAATGATTAGGTTAAACACGGCCAGTGTCGGCTTTTACAGAATCGTGTCCGTTTTTGCAAAATCTGTCCGTTTTTGCAGTTCTTAACAGTGTCAACAACAAATACCGCGCGTCGGTTGACCATGATAATGATTAGGTTAAACACGGCCAGTGTCGGCTTTTACAGAATCGTGTTCGTTTTTGCAAAATCTGTCCGTTTTTGCAGTTCTTAACAGTGTCAACAACAAATATACCGCGCGCCTGTCTTCGATCGAGACTATTTTACTGTGTCACGGGATAGCGTAACATGTCATGCATTACATGTAATGCGTGACATATCATGCGTAACATGTCATGCGTAACATGACAAGCGTTACAGATTTGGCAAATAGCATACATATATGGGCAATTCGACTGTATCGTCCGACGTGGCTCGCGCGTCTGTCTTCGATCGAGACTATTTTACTGTGTCACGGGATAGCGTAACATGTCATGCGTAACATGTCATGCATTACATGTAATGCGCGACATGCCATGCGTAACATGTCATGCGTAACATGACAAGCGTTACAGATTTGGCAAATACGAAATAGCATACATATATGGGCAATTCGACTGTATCGTCCGACGTGGCTCGCGCGTCTGTCTTCGATCGAGACTATTTTACTGTGTCACGGGATAGCGTAACATGTCATGCGTAACATGTCATGCATTACATGTAATGCGTGACATGCCATGCGTAACATGTCATGCGTAACATGACAAGCGTTACAGATTTGGCAAATAGCATACATATATGGGCAATTCGACTGTATCGTCCGACGTGGCTCGCGCGTCTGTCTTTTGATCAACGTAGTTAGGTGCCCCCCCTCGCGCCTAACGGGCGTCGGAACGCCGAACGGAGCGAGGGGGGGCCATAATACACTGGACAGTGTAGTTGCACGCATATATGATGATAGAGGTATGTTGCACACATATATGATGACAAAGGTATGTTGCACACATCTATGATGACAGAGGTATGTTGCGAACATATATGATGATAGAGGTACGCTGCACACATATATGATGACAGAGGTATGTTGCAAACATATATGATGATAGAGGTATATTGCACACATACAACCTCCGGGCATGTCAAATAGTCGCATCGCGCTTTATGAGGAATCACCCTAAAATTGAACTTTAAATATATGATGTTATATATGATGATAGAGGTATGATGCGCACATATCGGACATGGACAGTTCCGCATCCTGGACCGCCGGCGAGCTAATTCTTGCAGGGGTGCTGGGCGCGGGCTCCGCAGGTGGCCCGCCACAAGGTGGGCATGCGCATGGAGGGGTGCTGGACGCGGGCTCCGCAGGTGGCCCGCCACAAGGTGGGCATGCGGCTGGAGGGGTGCTGCACGCGGGCTCCGCAGGTGGCCCGCCATAAGGTGGGCATACGCATGGAGGGGTGCTGCACGCGGGCTCCGCAGGTGGCCCGCCAAAGGGTGGGCATGCGCATGGAGGGGTGCTGGACGCGGGCTCCGCAGGTGGCCCGCCACAAGGTGGGCATGCGGCTGGAGGGGTGCTGCACGCGGGCTCCGCAGGTGGCCCGCCACAGGGTGGAGCATGCGCATGGAGGGGTGCTGGACGCGGGCTCCGCAGGTGGCCCGCCACAGGGTGGGCATGCGCATGGAGGGGTGCTGGACGCGGGCTGCTGGCCCGCCACGCGGGCTCCGCAGGTGGCCTGCCACAGGGTGGAGCATGCGGCTGGAGGGGTGCTGGACGCGGGCTCCGCAGGTGGCCCGCCACAGGGTGGGCATGCGCATGGCGGGGTGCTGGGCGCGGGCTCCGCAGGTGGCCCGCCACAGGGTGGGCATGCGCATGGAGGGGTGCTGGACGTGGGCTCCGCAGGTGGCCCGCCACAGGGTGGAGCATGCGCCTGGAGGGGTGCTGGAAAGATGACGATGCGTGGTACCCTGGCTCCATTACGGCAGGCAATCTGTTGCTATGTCACTCAAGACGATGGTGACGAGGAGGACCTCGACCTAGGGGAGGAGACCTACTGAACCTTGCTATTGCATGGCACGGGAGGTCTGAACGGCAGCGCAGTAACGTATGCATCCAAGTTGCAGAAGACAGTAGCTGTTGGTTCAGGCGGAATCATTTGCGTTGTCGGAAACAGCAATGGACAGCTTGGAAAAAGCTTCTGCATGCAGAAATAGCGGAAGAGTGGATCCCTGTAGAAAAAATTGCACAGATAACTAGGAGATGTGGCCACCGTACTTGCTGTACATCTGAGCATGGTTTGAAAGGTGGGAAGAAGACATACCGCTGGCAGCGATGACACAGGAATGTTGAAATAGTGAAAGCTTGCGCGGAACTCGAGAGGCACATTCGCCCACAAATATTTTGGTTCATAGTGAGTCTGTAGGCATTCAGGAGATAAGAAAATGTTAGGGAGCCTCTTGTCGACTATCCGTAGCACCTTTATACAACTACCCTGTTCGAAGAATACGGTAAAGAATCTTTCCCTTACTCTCATGCGGTGGGGTACAGGGAGCTTCAGGGAGTTCGTATAGCACGGGGGCGCTAAAAGCGGGATCTGGGAATAGTAAGTAGAAAAGAAAATAGGAAAGAATTCTTTACCTACGTTCCTATGAACCAAGGCTTGGAAGTGATGATCGGTGTCAAAACTAGCTAAGCATTCACAGGCAAATAAGAACTACATTGCAAAGGCTAGAATTCCCAAGCAATAGACTTGGGGGGATGGAACGCCCGCACACACCGCTTCCCAAGCATAAGAGGCATCGAACCATATGCCGCGACGGTCGTACAAGCAAGAGAGAAAACTAGAGCTCTGTTGCCAAACGCTTGCGCCAAGATCAAACAAAAGGTTGCGTCCAGGATGCGTCTTATGGAAGTTGGGGGTCTTGGCCGATTGCATCAGCAAGAAGTCGCCTGCACACAAGTAATGTCTGAGTCCAGGAAAAAATCAGTGTGGGAGATGCATAAGTGAAAGTCATCTTTAAGACATTTCCCAAGTTGAACAAATAGTGGACCGCTTATGACGGCTTATGTCATAGGTCATATAGCCACTATTGCAGAGGGCCAGGCACAAGTCAAGACAGTTGACAACAGAAGATATTTGTACACTGAGCAAGATAAATATTTCAACGTGACGCTTCGCGAGTTGGATTCATTCGCGAAGAGGACGTGGTAAAAGTGGAGGATACGAAGTTGCCTGATAGCCGAGGCTGACGGGGGACTGCATAGCGGCCGATCCTGGCTGGTGCTGAACATTCAGGATGATCGTTCACAAGGGGGGCGCGCGCTGTTCCTATCAGAGATTCAATAAAGTCTTCCCACGTCTCAACAGTCTGGGTAAGATCCTCCTGCAAAAACTTTGAACGTTAGGCTGTGAACGTTAGGGCGTATCGAGCATGTTCACGAGCCATAAGGTGTGGCATAGGCGTTGCTGCGTGGACTCACCTCGATACAACTTTTATTGAATACAAACTTGGAAAACGGATTGAACTCCTCGCTCACCTGAAAGCTGGAGTTCAGTCATGTATCTTAAACAAGTTCGCTCGCTTTCAACCGGGAGCTCGAAACTGTGAGCTCTGCATCACCGTTTTGCTAGCCAGCGGATGGCGAGGTCGAAAAGGTATGTTTAAGTGCACGGGAGCTTCTTCAGACAGCATCATGCGAGTCAAAGGTTGCATCCAGTTTAAGCTCTGTACGATGTGAGCTTTGCTGCTGACATATTCGCAGAACTTGTCGAGTGAAGTCGGATGCGAGGTTTTTGCAAACTCAATCCAATCACGTTCAACGGGACTAGGAATGTACTTCTTGTGGAGGGTACATTTTCGTCCTTCCTCTGACAATATTTCCCGAATATAACGCTGGTTATTTATCTCAAAACGCCTAGGACTGGCAAACCCTAAACCATAAACTGTTATCGGTCGTCCGTGCGATGACAAGAGTAAGTCATCGTCCGTGCTAGCCAACATGGCACGTAGAAGTTAAGAAATTTGCATCATAACCGCAATGAAAAAAACGTCGGTATAAAACGGAGTGGCCGCAGCACCTGAAATCGAGCGAGCTTTGGAACGTATGCGTGATGACATATCATCGATGCAACAGTAACTCGCGCCAGATTGCGATGGGCATGTGGTATTGCGTGATATCAACTTGGTGACGAAATAATCGGAAACATTTGACACACCCGCTCTTCGATTTCTTTCTGCTATTTCTTTTTGGAGAGCTTCGTTTTTAGCATACAAGTCAATGAGAGCTCCCACAGTGGGAGTCCCACTCTTCGATCGCTTTCTGCTAGTTTTTCTTGAAGAGCTTTGTTTTGAGAAGCATAGGAGTTAATGGAAGCTCTTACTCTTCGATTGCTTTCTGCTAGTTCTTTTTCGAGAGCTTTGTTTGTAGCAGACGAGTTAATGAGAGCTTCGTGTTTGGCATGCAACTTCTTAATCATAAGGTAAGAAGTGCCCAACAGTAGACAGATGCATGTCGCGATTCTGAAAAAGATTCCCTGTCCCATTTCGGCACATATGCACCGCACAATAAAAGGACCGCAGCTGAGAAACTGCTAACGATATTGGTGTGACTCTCGCGAATCGAGCGCAACTCCAGTCTAGACTTTTTCGTTGCACCGTTACAAACGAGAGTGCGAGATCAGATACCGTGTACACATTATCGACATTCACGTCACATACAACCTATACACTCATCGACGCAACACAGCGTCCGGTTTCCTCCCAACTCCTCATCTTCTGAATCTAAATTATCTTCACACCTGCTCACTCCTAGCGTAGGGTAGCTTTGCTGTTTCCCCTGCGCCGGTTCATGCTTCAACACTGTTTTTGCAGCAACTTAAGGGTTTCGGCTACTTCGGAACCTACTCTCGCAAGCCAGAGGTACGAGCTTCGGCCGCTGCGCGGCCGATCGCGCGATTCTCGACAGAAAGCAATGGAAAGCAGCTCGTAACCTCAGGTGGCACTTTTGACGACTGGTGAACTCGTTAATCTGAACGGCAAGAAGGCGATTTGAGGCAAACACAGAAGCTCACAGTCCTCAGATATGGTGTGCGATTATATCGGCTTGTCAGTTAGTTACTGTACACTACAAATACTGTCTTAAAATTGGAGACAAATTGTCGTATGACATGATATGTCATGACGTGACATGACATGACACGACATGACATGACATGATATGACATGACATGACATGACATGACATGACATGACATGACATGACATGACATGACATGACACACGATGTGACGCGACAGCGACAGCGACAGTTGGAGTCGCGCTTTGGTTATGTGACACACCTACCCTACGGACCCCCCTAGCTACCCTATCTACCCTAGCTACCCAATAATCACACCTGTAAAGCAAGATGCATGTCACGGAGACAAAACAAAGATCATACAGCAGGTAATAATACCAATAATAGCCCGCAGGCACACATACTGGCCAGCACATAGTGCTACAGGCTACCGCACGTCGGTCTCGGCCAGTGCTATGGCACGGCTCGGCAGTCTAGTACTCAGCTGCTGCTGTCACTGCCACCCTTTGCTCGGTGGACGGTTGGATGTACCTCATGGCTGCTGCTTGGGTCATCCAGTGCCCATGCCGCATGAACTCGGCGAATGGCACCTTCTGGGCCACGACTGTGGCTCCACCAGATCTCATGCTCTGGGTCCCAAAAACTGCCATGGTCTCTGCTTCTGTCTTACCCGCTGCCTGAGCCACCATCCTGATGACCTCACGCCTGCAGGCGTGGTAATCCATGTGCCTACCATTCAGAGGCACCTGAGGGTCCCTGACGGCCTTCCTGCCGTCCCAGCCCTGGAACAGGTTCACTGACCCGGATAGCTGCCCCGCCTCGATAAGCCGCTCTGAGAGATCCACTGGGCAGAAATGCTTCGCTCCACGGGCCACGTACACCACATCACCCTCACAGTACTGGTCATTCTTCCTGGATGTCAGGAGAAAGACCATGTGGGTCGGATAGAACCTCATTGCCCCAACCCAGATCATCTTCATGTCCGAGTACCGCAGGCATCCCGCCCACATCACTGACCCCATGCATGCCACTGTCAGTCTGATGATGGAGAACCTGCCTTTGCTGTCTGTGTGGTACATCCTGATGCCGGTGGCCAACAGCACGACGGGCATGGCTGCCTTCCTATTCTTCACACCTAGCCCGAACTTCCTCCGAGCCTGCTCCCGAACTGCCTTGCACAGCTCCGTCTTGGTGGGGTTCTGGTCCTTCGGCACCAGAGCCACGTCATGCACCGCGTGGATAGCCCCCGATGCTGTCTTAACCACTGAGTATGTGTCTGCCCTGTCCATGACGAACCTCAGATACAATGCCACTGTCACCGGCAATGCAGGGTAACACTCCCGCGGTGGCTGTCTGGCTGCACACCACCTGGAGAACCTCCCGAATGCTCCCAAGTAACTATTACACCAGCTGCCCACTGCCCTGGTGGTCACCATGTCCAGCTTCATGCTCCTCAGCAGCTCCTGCTCCAAGCGGTCCCTAGGGCTGACCTCCACTTGCCTCCAGAAGGCCGAGTCCAGATGCCCTCCTGCTCATGCCGAAAAGTCCACCCGCAGAGCCATCACCCTGAAGTTAGGCGGGCCCACGGCTCTCTCATTAGCCCGGCCCGCACCAGGCAGGAACAGAGCCTCTGCCGTATCCCTGGGGAGCTCCCTCCAGTCCCGCACGAAGGGTGCAAAGTGTTGCCCGTCTGGACAGAGGATGGGCCACCAGTGCCTGCCAGTCCAGTACGGCACAATGATAGTAGCCACCGCTGAAAACCTCCTGAGCACCTCCAAGAGCCTACCCACCAAGCCGAAGGGGGGGTTGCACCAGTTGTTCTCAAGCCACCAGTCTGTAAGGGAGAAACAGTCAATGTTCTCCGAGCCTGGACACCACTACCTGCTGTTGAACCGAGGCAGCAAAGCATTCTTGTCTGTGGCAAAGCGGTCCACTGTGTGCTGACCCCAGAGTCCGTCAAGCCACCTGAACCAATGCGGATTCAGTTGCCAGTCATCCCCATCATAGATGCCTGCCAGATAGTCCGCCTGAGCATTCAGCTCCCGAGGCACCCACACGGAGTAGAGTGACACCCCCAGCCGGGTACACTCCCAGAAGATGCTCACCACCAGCCGATGAAGCCGATGCTTAGAGCTACAGCCTTTGTCCAAAATCTGACAGCCTGCCTGAGAGTCTGTGTACAGTTTAAGTGTACCCGCCTCCACAAAGCCCGAGAAGGACCGAAGGGCCTGCAAGTAGCCCACCATCTCCCTGTGTGTGGAGGACTCCTCTCGCTCTGCTAGGGTCAAGTGACCCCTGGCGACCTGCTCCAGCCTGCCTGTAACCGCCTCCAAGACTGCTCCCCAGCCTGTGCCGCCTGCATCTGTCCACATCCTATTTCTGAAAGCCAAAAAGACTGGCCAGATAGGGGCTTCGAACTGCCGCCTCTGCACCGAAAGCCAAAACCGGAGCTCTCCTGCCACCTCCTCTGTAAGCCTGATGGCCTTGTCCCAGGCGGTGTGCCTCTCAACCTCGAAGTACATCTCCCTAGCTAGAGAACATCTGACACACCTTACCCAGGGCCAAGCTGAAGCTCTGAATCTTCCCCGCCAGTCTGGAGAGCTCCCTGGGAGAGGTCCACTGCCTACCAAGTGCATCTGTCACTCGAGCCTGAAAGGAGTCCCACTTCTTTTGGGGCACGTAGAACACCCCTCTGACAGAGTCAATACCAATTCCTAAGAACTCAATCAACTGCTGAAAACCCAAAACTGACTTCTCCTGGTTGACCAGGAAACCACTGTCCTCCACGTCCCGAAGGACTGCCGCCTGCTCCTGTGCAAAGGGTCTACCGGAAGGTCTCTGAATGAAAAGAAAATCATCCAGGTAGTGAACCAAGCCTGCACCTTGCCTCCTCCACCGAGCAGCTAGCTCATTGGTGATCTTGGTGAAGAAGTAAGGGGCAGGCGCCAAACCGAAAGGCAGAGCCTTAAACACATAGAACCTCTCCTGCCAGCTAAAAGCCACGTAGGTGTGGAAGTTCTGGTGCAACTCTACGTGGTGATAGCCCGAAGTCAGGTCAAAAGACCAGAGAGAGCCCTGCCAGAAAAGCAAGTCTCTCACAATAGCCAGAGATTCATACTTGAACTTCTGGACTACTATGAAAGAAATGACATACCTGCCATTCAAGACTAAACACAACACTAGATGAATACAAAAATAAAAAATTATTTTCTACTAACCCGAATGAGCCAGATGAACTCCCACAGTGGCTCACTGACATTCTCAAGGATAGCCCTAAAATCCCCGATACGGCCGCCGCAAGACTATTGGCAGAAATCACGCACAAAGAACTCCAACAAGCATACTCGGACTGCGGTATCTCTACAGCACCAGGACCCTCAGGGATGAGATACTCGCAGTGGATCAAGGGCCCAAAGAATTTTCAAGAAGTTACTGTCTCACTTTTTAACCACATTCTTATAACTGGGAGATTTCCTAAGAGTGCAAAATCTGGAGTCATCCTTCCAATCCCTAAAAATCCCTCTGCACCATGTACCATAGATAATTCCAGACCCCTCACAATGTTGGAAACGGGTCTTAAACTATTTAATACAATAATTGCTAACCGTCTCAAAACAATACTCAACACCCACCCCATTCTCTTTCCCATTCAAGATGCCTTTCTTCCGAATAAAAACATAGATGACTCACTCCAAATTTTGAATGAAGTAATTTCGGATGCCAATAGATACGACAAAGACCTCCACGTAGTTTACCTGGACCTCAAACAAGCATTTGACAGAGCTGAATTCTGGATGAGCAATTTAGCGCTCAGAAAGTTAGGACTCCCATCACAAATAATTAACATCATCTCGGACATCACCAATGATGCCTCTAGAATGGTACTTACTGAGGAAGGCCTCACAGATGAATGGTCCCTCGAATGTGGAGTTCCTCAGGGAGAAGTTTTGAGCCCACTAAGGTTTGTAGCCATTATGGATATCCTGGCAATTTGGTTAGCAAAACGAGCAAACGGTGCAAACCCGACAGGAACCACATATGGATACGAACTCAACTCGGAGCGCCATAGACCAGACAAACCAGGAAATAATGTTATAATTCCTCCCTCTCAAAACTTATTAGAAAAGGACACCCCTTTAAATATCTTTGCACGGTTCTTCTGTGATGACATCATGCTCGTGGGGAAAACTAAAGACGAAGTTCAAGACATGCTAGGTATAGTTAATGAATTTATGAGCTTCATCGGCATTCCCATCAATGTTAAGAAATCCAAATACTCTTACAGAAAGCGCATCAAACCCCAGGGCAAAATAGTAACACGATATGACCTGTCTGATGATTTACTCATCTCTGGGGGTCACCTGGAGCCCAATACCAATGACTCGAGTCCTTCCATAGATGCGAAATGGATACCCCCTGAGTCACCAGAATTTCTCGATTTCTCTAACAGCAAAGAGGTAAACAGATACCTCGGAGTATGGTTTGCACTAAATGGGGAATGGGACAAACAGGCGGAAATCCTTATCGACAGACTTAAATCCACTCTCACATCCATCCAACTGCAACACATGACTCTACACCAGCTAAGATATGTTATAAATGCGGTTGTAGTTCCGAGGATGGCGTACCCCCTTAAAGTTACCTCAGCAATTGCCAACTCCTCAAAGAATGTTGCAATTGAATTAGACAAAATGATAGCTTCGTTTATAATCAAATACGTGGGCTGCCCAGTTGACACTAACCACCAAATAATCTGGACAGCAGTCTGCCAGGGCGGGTACGGTATTGATAGTGTCTTCGATATTGTAACCGCGTCGTGTATTACTGAAACCATGAACACCCTGTGTTCTGCAGATGAACACGAATATTGGCAACACAACCACACGGACCGTATCACTGACCCTCACCTTATCTCACTATACCGTAGAAACAGCAATTTATGGCTTAAAATAATAATTCAAAACATGAACAACGAAATGAGTAAAAATGCCATCTCGGGCTTTCCCTTATCACACTATGCAACCTATAGTCACACAAAAGACAAACGCTTTAACTGGTTCAGGCGTACAGGTCACATTATGGCAAAACTTGGATACGCTATCGACTCTAAAAATTACCCTGAAAATGAAGCGGGTGAAACCACATTAATCACCACCCTTCCCAGACAACTCTACATGTCGAGGAATGTTACCTCCGCAATTCAAAAATACAACCTCAAGCACACACGGGTTCCTTTCTGACTCCCTGCGGTGGAATGTTAAAAAACTGGCAAGAAAGCAAAGGCTTTTTCAGGCTGAACGGTAATAGACGCCCTGGATGGCTAACCGAAATCGAAAAGGAAATGCTTCAAAACCCTGTAGGTTTGGACCCACAGGTCAGATTTGTCAAGAAACAATATAGAGACAACATAGTACCCCCGGACACGGGTGAGTTTCATTGGAAAGGAAATGGTGACCGAGATTCCATCTCTCTTATTCACATTACCAATATTGACTTAGAGGCCATGTCAATACAATACACAGAATACAGTAACAATGCCAAAAACCCTAATGTCTTTGTCAGAATCGAAGGAACCAACAGTTTTCAATACGACTTTGAATATAGCATCACCGATGACGGTTGCATCCTAATTTCAGCAGGTTCCATTTTCGAATATAATGACCATATGGACCCGCCCTCTTCTGTTCTTGCTAAAGTCAGTGATATTAACTCACACTATGATTACGCATCTCAGACAGACAATATGAGACCATTATTGCCAGAATGAAAAACAAAACTGCGGAAGAAGAAAGTGAATACAGCTGCCCTAGCGACTCAGAAGAAGAATCTACCCCCTTCGCCGAAAAGAGCAAACAAATGGAGGATTATGATATGGCAAGCGATGGTTCCCTATTCGCCGGTAAAAAATCAGCATGCAGTGGTGCAGCATATGCCATAAAAAACTTTGACAACGGAATGCCACTTGTTCGGAAGATGAATATCCCCCCCTCAAGAACTTTCGCCGCACCGGGGCTTCTTATCAAGGAAGGTATCCAAAACCCTAGTAGTACATCTGCTGAAATTGCGGGACTGCGATTCTTACTCACAGAACAAAAAGAAAATCTCCTCAAATCCATGACTCCAATGGTACATGCCATTGACTCCATGGCCGCAATATCTGCTGTAACAAAGGATGGCAGATCCATGAGTGCTCGGGACAAACTACGTGAAGCTAATCGCAGAGATGTGCAGGCTGTTCGCCTACTGTTAGAAGAACTTGGCTTCTACAGTGAAGGAGACCACGGTAAAATCATCCTTAAATGGATTAGGGGTCACAATAATGACAAAGTCCATGACAGAGTGGACCGTACTGCTAAAAGAGCCTCATTCAGAGGGGGTTGCTCAGACATCTCCCGCTACGACCCTGCCGAGAAACTGCCCTTCTCATTATTCTTTTTTGAGGTCCCTATTTTAGGCGATATCCGTAGTCACATTAGAAGAATTCAACGTCTATCACACTATCATAATTGGAGAACTCTACAGTCTCAAGGGAAGTACTTGAGAATGCTTAACGAGAATAACACCGCCCCCACTAAAGATATTTCCAAAATAACACCTAAAGCTTTCACCGCTTCTAGAAGCAGAGAACTCCTGGGTCTCCAAGCCTCTCCAGCACGTTTATTTAAACTGGGGGAAATCGGGACTGAAAACTGCCCCTACTGCCAACAGAATACAAAATGCACCTTCGAACACATCCAACTTGAATGCTCAGGACATAATAATAGTTTGCATAGTCTTAGAACAACCCAAGATGGCGAACTAAGGAAAATCATTGCTGAAGAAATCTCAGAAAAGCCCAAACTACTAAACCCTGGAAAAGGTACCACATACATCAAAACAGAGCCATCGAAACTTTTTCCACTTGCTGACCTAAGACAGGAAATGAAGGAGGAATTATACTTACACGCTCTCCCGGAAGCTAGCATGTACCGACCATCAAGTTCAAAAAAGAATACCATTGCTGTGACCGCTAAACCTGAAGTGGACCATGTCACGGGGACAATTAAATATCCCGAACTCCAATATGTCCAGAAGAAAGAGTTTTGGAAACTTTTGGCCTGGCACCGCCTTTCCAACAAAGCAGTTCCATGCTCACTTGCGGAGTACTCGAATAAGGCACACGATATTCACGAAGCACTCAATACATGTAAGTTTGAATCGGGGGATCCTAAAAACTGCTATGCAATCAGAAGAAGCCTCTTAGATATTTTGGTGGATGACAGGAATCTTGACAAAAACGGCTGTGAACTCTTCTCCAACCCACTAAATGCCCACCCTAGAATTCACTCGAGAAGATGCATACCCACCACAAGAATGAAAAAAAGCCCTCAGGCCCTTCTGCCATCATGGGAAAATTGGCTTTGATGGTCTCGCTTGGGATGCCTACGTTGATCCGATAACAGGCATCGGCAGAATCGTTTATGGAAATCCCCCCTTTGATGGGAAAGAAAAGGGCAAATCTTCGGCGGTTATGACTACCTGCTTGGAAATGGGACATAAAGCGGCCAACACCGTCCCCGGATTTTCAGGAACATGGATTCTTCCGCTGTCTCCCAAAAACCAAAAAAGATGGTTCGACAAATGGCTACTATCCCGAGATCCTTGTGGGAGGACCTAGAACGCTCTAGATCCTCCCACAAGGATCACTTTTTCAATAATTTATTTAGGCGCCCCACGAGCTTTCTACAAGTCAACACCAAGGAATACTTTCCACATGGGACCTATACTAAGTAGTATGGTGCGTGGTTTGACGAGAATCCATCATATATACTCCTAGCTAATGCATTTATAGCATGCCCCAACCAAATTTTGAACTGCTACGCCTTTTAAAGCTTCAAAAGCGGGGTGTATCTTCCATAATTTTTTGCCAATCGTATATCGATCCTTTGCCACCATAGACATGATATATCTCAAGATATGCATGTATATTAATCATGTTTGGGTCAAAATACGACTTGGATAATGTATATTGGACACATCACACGAACGCGGTCACATGGGTAAGATATACACATTCCTTAAGTATGGGGATAATTTCGCATTTTGGGCGTGAGTCTTGGTCCATTTTAAGCTTTAAGGCTAGATCTTTGCCTTCGTGAGCACTTCAGTACTTTAATATGACTTCAAAGTCTCCTTGGGATTTTTTGGGGATTTTTTGAACGGTTAGAACTACCGCTAGAGGTTCTAGAATACGATTTTCAGACCCCGATAATGATGGAAATATTGAATTTCGACGGTACTACACCATGGCATGCGCATATGCGGCGATTAATCCGGCCAGTATGATATTAAAGGGCTTGCAAAATTAGTTTTGGTCATATTCTCGAGGGTTAACAACATACGCACCAACCCGAGCTCGTGTAGCAAGGCCTAGAGTTGTCGGTACCCTAGATCCTTGTGGTAGGATCTAACATTTTGATTAAAATTCTGTGAAAGCACCCACCCAAACCACGCTAAGATTAAAGGTCAAACCATCGACATTTCAAGCAAAGAAATGTTATAGATAATTCAAAAGGTTCATAAATATTGCCCCAAAGCATATGCCGGGCCACTATATACGACATACAAGGTCGCCATGACCATTTGCGCTAGATTCTTGTGGGAGGATCTGGATTAAGGATAGTAGCCACAAAGGTTTTAAACTTGTTTTCAGATTCCCGCATAACACTATTCCATTTATCCCACATGGCTATTGGACGGGTGATGACCCCTACGTTCTCCCAGGTGGTGGATGCTATAAGGATGACTTTTCGGATGTTGTTATCATAGCTATAGACAGTGCACCCAGTGATACTCAACCAGTCTTTGACTGGAGGCCTACACAGAAAAAGATTGCCAGATGGTTCCTCAACGTCCTTCCTAAGTCCAGAGTCACGAAGAAGAGGCTAGAATACACAGGAGTCAGCTCTGATATTTGGGATGAAGTTCTGAACGAAAGCGTCAAAGTACTTCCTTCTTCGCTTTGCCCATGGCCCACTCAAGACCCTCCTTATCATCAGAGTGATATTGAGCCTTATTATGGTGGTCACCACGACACGACAATCACCAACGCAAATTCCAAGCCCTTCATAAACACCGTTAAATGGCCCAAAGTTCTCACACTCATGGGATACCTCCCTCCTCTTTTTGGTACTGTCCTCAACACGATAGGTGTTCCCCGTGGCAAGATTAAACCTCTTCTTAAAAAACTATCAAGAATTTGTAGACAACACACCAAAAATAGGCGAGACGTGTTTCTGTTAAACACCACCACCACCTTAAACACTGACCCGCATACAGTTGACATCTCGAGCAGTGAAGCCATGACAGAAACAGAAGCTGTGCAACAATCAAACGACTTTCTTCAAACCCTCCTGCAATAATTCTCAAAAATTTTGCAATAAAAGATGGTCCCGTGTCCCCAAGGGGAGGGGCCGTCCCCCTCCCCTCCCCGCCACCCCCCTCTCCCCCCGCCCACCCTGACCCCTTCCTCAACGTCTCCAAAACTTAATTCTCCGACTTCTCTCCCCACCGCCCGGATTCAGCCACCCCTCCACTCATCCGGCCATGGCTGCTTCTCCATCTTCTAGAGTTTTTTGCCTAGCACTTAGCTTTTTCTCTAGATGTCACCCTGCTGAAAAGTGGGTTGAGCCCCTTTGTGGGCGCGCTATAGCAGAGGGAGTAGCCCCTGGTGTTTTCACTAGCCTGCTTTGCAGGGATACCGCACTCTCAGGACTTTGTCCCCTTTGCTAGCGTAAATGTTTTATTATTATTATTATTATTATTATTATTATTGCCATTCCAGATAAGCCGCTTCTTAGGCGGCTTATCTGGGCCCATGTCCCTGTAAGCCACTGCTAACGGTGACACCACTGTGGGCTGAGTGAGCCACTCCTCTGCCGCGCCAGACTGAACCAAGCCAAATACCGCCTCTGTAACAAACTCTGCTTCTGCCAAAGCCGAAGGTGCATTAGCCGAGAACCGGCTAGGCGGGGGGGCCGCAATCCAAGTGAGCGGGGCGCCGAAAAGGATCCATGTCACCACCAAAGCGGAGGCGAAGGATCTCCAGAAGCCAACTCGCTGCCTCAGCCTGCCTGTGATCCTCGGGACCTCCGGGACCCCCGGGACCTCCGTGGCTGGAGCCTCGTCGAACTCCGACGGGCAGTCCACAAATTCTGCAACACACCGAACCTACTAAGCTAACTCACCTAACCTCCGAAAAAACCGAAGCCGATCCAAAAGAAATCAAGGAATTGGTTGACAGCCCGTCGTGGGGCGCCGCGTCTCAAGAGCATTACGTGATCGAGGATTGGAAACAACGAGTCAAAGCGGCCACAAGGGAGATTCCTCAAGCAATTGCAAACATTATGCGTGCATCTAACATACAATCAAAGTGCCGGAAGGTTACGAAAAGATTCCTCACAGCGGAATTACACCGCGACGTTGGAGCTCGAGCGAAGGAGCGAACCCTAAAACCATTAGAAACGAATTAACATCACGAAAACTCTCATTACTTTACGTGCTCAAGCGGGCGAGAAGCCGGCGAGTCTCTCGGGCTATAAGCCGGAGTTCCGCGACCACTGGAGACCCAGTGACGCCATACCGCAGGAAGCGGTTTAACATTCAACGTCCTTTACCTCCTTTCCCCTTGCCACCATTCTGTGGGCATTGGGGCGAGATATGTTCTGGAGAACCGCAAATAAAGCAAGCTCTACCCTGCACAACAGGCTGAGTAACGCGATTGCGTCCGCCTGCAAACGGCCTGTTGTCATTGACGCGAGTGCGTTTAACATTTCTCTCCTTTTCTAGCTTCGCCGCGCGCTCAGCTATAGCCTTCTTGGCTTTTTTCAACTTCTTCTCTTGCTCCTCAGTAGCCACGATTGGCTCTCCCTCGAACTCTTGGGCCGTAGGTCATCCAAACTTAAACGCTATGTCGATAATTTGGGCCTGTTCTTCAGCCCAGAGCATACCTTCCTCGATTGCTGCTTGCGCTTTTTTGACTTTCGCAATTCGCTCCTCGGTGATCGACTCAGGGGCCTCGAGCCCCTCCAGATGCTGCTTGACTTCGAAGAAAACATCATCGGCCTTGTCCAGTTTGTCGAACTGCCGCTTGCAAGAAAGGTCCTCGGATTTTGATCCTCCTTGCTTGGTATGGACGAAACCGCCGGAGGTCCAAGCGGTAGGGCGTTGGAGTTTTCTCTTCTCTGGCGCTTTCGCCCCTGCTGACTGCAGGATTGCGGTCGTCGGTTGTGCCGCTAGCCAACCTGTTGCGCTCCTCCTGGACCAAAGCTGCCAAGTGAGATTGCAAATTCTTTTCGGCTTCGGAGAAACTCGGAACGACCTCATCAAGTTTCGCTGAATAAGCTGCGAACTCTGGCGAAGCCTTGACTCTCGCGATTTTCTCTTCCAGCTGCGCGTCGGAAAAATCATCCATACTGAAAATTCAACAGATATACACACCGAAAATTTTTTACTTGTAACTCTGTAACAAAAATGATACCCTTCCCGAAAACAGATCAAGTGTCGGAGCAGAACTCTACAGAGTTCCAAACCTTATACTGCTCAGACCTGGGACCTACGGTCCTGGGTCCCACGGTCCGGTCTGTCACATAACCAGAGTTATGTGACACAGCACCTCTCGCTCCGCTCGCTGCACTGCACTGTGACACATAACATCCAGTTTTCAAGTCGGGCGCTGTTCACTGTTACCACGATTCTGATTGGTGAGGAAAATGTCCAATCGAATGAGTATGACCAATGACGCCAATATTGAAAGTTTCGGTTTCTGCTTTCTCATGTAAACTGGAAAACTCTCGTCTGCTGATCTGCTCTTCGTGAAACATTTTATGCCCTTCGCTTGCGTTGGGGGGGAATCCAGGTGCTGTGTTTTCAAGATCGTTTTCTCAGACGAGAAAGATAGCCAACTTCCACCTTCGATTACCTTAAGCTTGCGGAAGCATCTCAGCCAGCTGAACGCTGCAACTGCTCCAGCGCAGAGTCCCAGCTATTTACCCGTGCTCAGCGGATACGGTTGCATTATGAGCCACGCATTTTCAGCATGCTCTTCAGGAATCCAAGATAATATCGTCTTTGGTCGTTAAGAAGTATTTATCTCCTACTTCCTGCGCTGAACGCGTCAGGATTCCGCTCTAATATATTTGTGTAGCAGCGTAGCTTACAGGAATGGGAATCTTCGGATATTTGAGGAGGAGTCGGTCGCGTGCCAAGGCCGTGAATGACCTGCCGCTGGTAAAATCTCATTGTGTTACCTTCCTTCCTCCTTGATCCACAACTGCAACACCGTACCATTGCAGAACCTCTTCTAGGATATTCGCAAGAAGCAACACAGTTTGCCATAACAATTAGCTTTTTCAACGTGCTTTTGACGCCCTCTGACCGCCATTTATCTCCGAAACATCATCCACAGTCTTGCTCGTGCTCGACTACAGGCTGGCCAGTTTCGTGGTAGCTTGCAGGCGTCACGGCCTCCCCTTCACTTTTTGGAAGTGCGATTCCAGACTTGTGGCGGGATGGCGAGTTTTCTTGACCTCTTTCCGGTGTCGAGCTTTCACTTCAGGAACCCGCGGCGGAGAGAGAAACGCACAGGGACTTGCTTGTGTCGCCAGCCTCTGCAGCTACAGATGATGATAGCCATCCTGCTACCGGGTGATCCGCGCTCGATCTACCGCTCTATGCACCCACAGTACTTTTAAAGGCTCACAAACGTTTGTTTCACAGCCTTTTCGATCATGCACTTTCCAACCCGGTTGAAACCGTGAATTGATCACACTATTCTGAGGCCATTCTCAACGCAATTTCAAGATCTCCTCTTGTCGACATCGCTTATAGATAAATGACTATACGGCACGTCTACTCGTCGCCGTGGCATATGGATGGCGTCGGCCATTGAGGGCGAGCACTGACCGACGTGGCGAAAGACTGCCAGGATCTGCGATTTCGAGTAGTTGTGACGAAGGCTTAGACCACGTGATTTGCAGGCTGCCACCGGCACCATGGTGTAGGTCACTTGCGGTTCGGCACTGCGCGTCCGGGCCTCGCGGCTTTGAAACACCGATTCCCTGGATGACATCTCTAGCCCCTTCCCCAGGGCATCGACATCTGGCTCACTTTGCGCTGCATAGAGGATCGTTCGACTGCGGGCATGGGCTCCCTCGCGAGCATGCAACCGGCCCCGGAGATATGTGCCCGCGCCGGCGATAGAAGGTTTGTGTTGACGCGGCTACGGGCACGCTCTGCGCGCAGGCCATCTGCGCGTAGCGACTTCGACGTGGACAGCTCAGAGGTGGGTGCGGCGCCCTCGCGCCATGTGCCACGCAACTGAGCTCGTTGTAGCATCTGAAGACCTTTGGCTTTGAAAAGTTGTATTTTGACAATGCGACCCTCAGAAAGCCCGGCTGTGTGTCGACACCTATTTCGCCTCTCGGCATGCAGGTATGGCAGCGAATTGTTGCAGCCTGCATTCCCCTGCGGATCACCTGGAGTTCTGAAGGTGGGCCGCCGGGGACCGGAAACTCCGCGTACACGCTGCTCGACTGCTTCCTCAACTTAAGAGTGCAATACGTTTGTGTGGACGCCCTCCGAGCGACCCCTGACCTGTGTGCCTCCCTCCCACCCTCTCCCTTCCTGATCTTTACGCTTTCCTCCCA
This sequence comes from Cymbomonas tetramitiformis, assembly GCA_001247695.2. Lineage (NCBI taxonomy): Eukaryota > Viridiplantae > Chlorophyta > Pyramimonadophyceae > Pyramimonadales > Pyramimonadaceae > Cymbomonas > Cymbomonas tetramitiformis. The sequence goes on from LGRX02007658.1 coordinate 29,040, forward strand.
CTGACTTCACTGCCCTGAACTTGAAACCCTCGTCTCGCCACCTCCTTGCCCCATCCCCTGCCCCAACCTGTGTGCCTCTCTTCTCGTCGCCTTCCTCACCCCCATTTTGACATATCCGGTGTACCCAGCTCCGTCTGACTCCCTCGCTGCCGCTAGCCCTCGCTTGTGTGCCCTCCGCTTCCCGCTCTCACTCCGCGCAGCGTCTGAACCAAGGCACGCGGAGCCACTTAGATGGAGGCCACAGAAATCTGACTTAGGTGCCCCCCTGATTATGCCTTCTTCATACCTTATTGCGAGACTGGCCGGCATGAGGTTCGACACCAGTCCGACACCATGGTGTGGTTGTGATATGAATGGCCTATATGCAACGAGGTACGAGTTTTGGGGTGAAGGGGGAAAGGGCCATGGCCGATGGATGGGGAATCAGATGGAGCTTTATGTGGCTTCCAGCCTTCTGTGCTTTTGCTGCTTCAGCCTGCAACGTGTACATCTTCCAAGGAGATCTGCTGTTGCACTTGCATCTGGTACGCTGCTACCTCCCCACAGTGCTTGCGATATCAGCCTCTCGATGTGTACCATGCTGCGCCACGCTCGCTGCTCGAGGGGGGAAATTGGCCACTCTGTGCCCCCCAGCACGCGGAGCTGGCTCTGCGCGTGGCCCCTGGAAGCTCTGCACGTGGCCCCTGGAAGCTTGGCGCGTGTGCGACTATTCCGGGGAAAGGGTGCACCACGGACATCAACCGCGGCCTGCTGGGTTACCGCGGCAGATGATGAGAGGCGCCGTGCTGAGTTACGGCTACGTGCTTGTCGCCTCCGCCGTGCTCTGGAGGATCCTCAAGCAGACAAAGAGGGCTGTCACTGTGCGCACCCCTCTGCCCGGCACCGGGCCCTCACCCTTGTTACCATGCGCACCCCCACTTTGAGCTGCGCCGAGATCGTGCAAGTCAGAGCTGCATTGTCGTTTGTACTGTCACCGGGGGGCTAGATATAATTTCACCGGCCGGCTAGATATATTGTCACCGGGTGGCTAGATATAATGTCACCGGGGGGCTAGATATAATGTCACTGGGTGGCTAGATATAATTTCACTGGGTGGGTCGTTATTTAATACCGGGGGGTTGGATATGATGTCACCGGCCGGCTAGACAGCATGTCACTGGCCGGCTCGATATAATGTCACCGGGTGGCTCAATATAATTTCACTGGCCAGCTAGATAAAATATCACCGGGCGGCTATATATGATATCACCGGTTGGCTAGATATAATATCACCGGTTGGCTAGATATAATATCACCGGGCGGCTAAATATGATATCACCGGTTGGCTCGATATAATATCACCGGTTGGCTAGATATGATATCACCGGTTGGCTTGATATCATATCACCGGTTGGCTAGATATCATATCACCGGTTGGCTAGATATATTATCACGGTTGGCTCGATATAATATCACCGGGCGGCTAGATATGATGTCACTATTGGACTAGATATAATATCGCCGGTTGGCTAGGTATAATGTCACCGGTTGGGTAGACATTATGTCTCTGGCCGGCTAGATATAAAGTCACCGGGGGGCTCGATATGATATCACCGGTTGGCTCGATATAATATCACCAGTTGGGTAGATATAATATTACCTGTTGGCTAGACGTAATATCACCGGTTGGCTCGATAAAATATCACCGGGCGGCTAAATATAATATGACCGGTTGGCTCGATATAATACCACGGTTGGCGAGATATGATATCACCGGTTGGCTAGATATAATATCACTGGTTGCCTAGATATAGCATTACCGGTTGGCTAGATATCATGCCATCGTTGGCATTCACCGGTTGGCTCGATATAATATCACCGGGCGGCTCGATATGATATCACCGGGCGGCTAGATATAATATCGCCGGTTGGCTAGATATGATGTCACCGGTTGGGTAGACATTATCTCTCTGGCCGGCTAGATATAATTTCACCGGGGGGCTCGATATAATATCACTGGTTGGTTAGATATGATCTCACGGTTAGGTAGATATAATAATACCGTTGGCTAGACGTAATATCACCGGTTGGCTCGATAAGATATCACCGGGCGGCTAGATATGATATCACGGTTGGCTCGACCTGTCATCACCGGTTGGCTAGATATAATATCACCGGTTGGCTCGATATAGCTATCACGGTTGGCTCGATATATCACCGGTTGGCTCGATGCCATGCCCACCGGTTGGCTGAATATTATTTCACAGGTTGGCTGGGCGTAATATCACCCGGTTGGCTAGATATCACATCACTGGTTGGCTAGATATAATATCACCGGTTGGCTCCAATATAATGTTTTCGATCGGCTAGACATGATATCACCGGCTGGCTAGACATTATGTCTCTGGCCGGCTAGACCATAGCTCTCACCCGGTTGGCTAGATATAATATCACCAGTTGGCTAGATATAATATTACCGGTTGGCTAAGACGTAATATCACCGAGGGCTCGATAAAATATCACCCAGTTCATCTGATATAATATCACCGGTTGGCTCGATATAATATTACCGGTTGGCTAGATAAAATATCTCCTGTTGGCTTGATAGAATATCACTGGTTGGCTCGATATAATTTCACCGGTTGGGTAGATATAATGTCACCGGGCTGCTAGATATGATGTCACTGGTGGGCTAGATATGATATCGCCGGTTGGCTAGACATTACGTCTCTGGCCAGCTGGATCTAATGTCACCGGGGGGCTCGATATAATATCAGCGGTTGCCTAGACATAATATCACCGGTTGGCTAGATACAATGTCACCGGTTGGCTTGATATGATATCACGGTTGGCTGAACCTAATATCAGCGGTTGGCTCGATATAATATCACCGGCGGCTAAGATATATGCTCGCCCGGTTGGCCAGATGTAATGGCACTGGTTGGCTAGATATAATATCACCGGTTGGCTCGATGTGCATATCACCGGTTGGCTCGATATAATATTACCGGTTGGCTAGATATGATATTACCGGTTGGCTAGATATAATATCACCGGTTTGCTAGATATAATATCACCGGCCGGCTAGATCAAATATCACCGGCCGGCTAGATACTATCACGGTTGGCTAGATAAAATATCACCGGTTAGCGAGATATGATATCACCGGTTGGCTAGATAAAATATCACCGGTTGCCTCGATAATCACCGGGCGGCTAGATATAATATCACCGGGGGGCTAGATATAATGTCACTGGCTGGCTAGATATAATTTCACTGGGTGGCTCGTTATTTAATACCGGGGGGCTGGATATGATGTCACTGGCCGGCTAGACAGCATGTCACTGGCCAGCTAGATAAAATATCACCGGGCGGCTATATATGATATCACCGGTTGGCTAGATATAATATCACCGGTTGGCTAGATATAA
>LGRX02007659.1:0-22185 GCA_001247695.2 Cymbomonas tetramitiformis
GGGAAAGGTGGAACTGGTGGGGGTGCAGGAGGAGGGGGAGGAGCGGGACATGTTGTCCCATCGAGAGAAGGGCAAGAATTGCAGTCAGTTGCCCATGTTGCTGTACAAAAGTCTTGCGAAGATAATTTCTTACACCCCGTGTTACTACACCAGCCACAAGCTCCAAGAGACTCGGTGGTACAGCTTCCGCAGTCTGTGTATGAGTTGCAAAAGTCGTCACATGTGAATGCACAAACCTGGTCACCCCCACACCGAGCAGAGTGAAGCTTCCAAACAAAGACACGCCCACGAAGCAGTGTCCCTCAAGAGTATAACACGTCCTGGGATCAAAACTGCTAGCAATATACCTCGGAGTATGGCCAGGCCTGAAAAACGCAACTTTTGATGATCAAGGGGGCCATACAGTAAGGGATGGAGGGGGGCGCGCTGCAAGGGATGGAGGGGGGCATGCAGCGAGGGATCAAGCTCCTCTACAGCAGGCGACAAGAGCACAGTATTTGAGGCCTCACGGGTTGTTCTCACAGATCCTTCACTCTGACAAACATCTGGGCGTTGAGCTGATTGTGTGTGAGCATATCCTTGGACCGATTTCTTTGGCACCACGTAGCCACAAAAGATCGGCTGCACCACGTGCCAACCCAGGGGATCACGAGATTCACCACAAACTTCGAAGCACTTATCCGGATTCTCCGGAGCTCACTAGTGGAAAACGGGACCCCCTGAGCCTCGCTAGGCCACCTGAGTGCCTCTGAAACTGCACTGGCACTGACGCTCTGCTCTGAAGCCGATCCACCACTACCCCCTGAGCTGACCGAACCATCTCCCCACCACCAAGCCTATCCTCAAAATCACCACACTGCTCTCTGCCTGCCCCAAAGCCTGGTCTCAACAGAGCTTGTCTACCCACAAACCGTCCGGTGTTCCAAAGGGTGGTCCAAGGGGCTGAGAATTGCACTTGCAACCCCCTACCCCGAACACCAACTCTCTATGGGACTGAATCCTTGGCACCGGACACCCTACGAGTAGGCTGCGATCTTGAGTCGTGTGCTCCACCCTGCTCCACCCTTGCACTGCACCTGCTGTGCTGCACTTTTCCCACTTTTAGAACCCTTCTCAAACCCTCAAACCCTAAACCTAAACCCTTAAGAATGTGTGTGTATGCTTATCCTTGCGAATCCTTTGGCACCCCGAAGCCACAGGAGACTGCACTATGTACCCACGCCGGGGATCAAAGGGTTCAGCACACACTTCGGGACACTTATCCGGATTCTCCGGAGCTCACTAGTGAAGAATGGGACCCCCTAAGCCTCGCTGAGCCACCTGAGTCCCCGTGCATCTGCACCGCCAGCGCACTGCTGCCTTGTGCCTGAAGCCGGTTCATCCCTGCCCCCCGAGCTGCGCGAGCCATATCTCTACCACCAAGCCTACGCGCAGGACCACCCCTCTGCTCCCTGAGCCTCACTGGGCCACCTGAGCCCTTCTGCGACTGCCCTGCCGGCGCACTGCTGCTGTGTCTGTGAAGCCGGCTCACCTCCGCCACTCGAGCCACCTCTTCACCACCAAGCCCACATGACGCCGCGTTTGACGCCATGAGTGTGACGCTGTGTGGCGACATCATCTGTGTGACGTCATGTGTGTTCGACGCCGTGTATGATGCCATGTGTGTGACGCTGTGTGGTGACATCATGTGTGTGACGCCGTGTGTATGCTTATCCTTGCGAATCCTTTGGCACCCCGTAGCCACAGGAGACTGCACTATGTACCCACGCCGGGGATCAAAGGATTCAGCACACACTTCGGGACACTCATCCGAATTCTCCGGAGCTCACTAGTGAAGAATGGGACCCCCTAAGCCTCGCTGAGCCACCCGAGCCCTCTGCATCTGCACCGCCAGCGCACTGCCGCCTTGTGCCTGAAGCCGGCTCATCCCTGCCCCCCGAGCTGCGCGAGCCATATCTCCACCACCAAGCCCACGCGCAAGACCACCCCTCTGCTCCCTGAGCCTCACTGGACCACCTGAGCCCCTCTGCGACTGTCCTGCCGGCGCACTGCTGCTGTGTCTCTGGAGACGGCTAACCTCCGCCACTCGAGCCACCCCTCCACCACCAAGCCCACATCCCACATCACCCCGCTGCCCCCTACAGCCTGGTCTCAAGAGAGCTTACGCACCCCCGCCACGGCCAGAATGCCCAAGCGCTGTCCCAAGGGGCCGAGAATGATAAACTGGGTTGCCCTCATCCAAACTTGCGCACACACCACCGACTTGCGCCTGTAGCCCTCTACCCCCAGCACCAACTCCCCGTGACTGAAGCCCTTGCACTGATTGCCTTGCGAGGTGGCCGCGAACTTGAGCAATGCGCTCCACACTTGCGCTGTAACTGTTGTGCCGCACTGTTCCTACTTGGGGCCCCATCCCCACAGTTGCCTGTGTGTCCCAAGCCCTCCCAGTGGCCGATAGTTCACCACCCGGTCGTCGCCTTCCCGACAGCTGCTCACTGTTAGTTCCGGCACGGCCAGACGGCCAGCAACCTCGCCCGGTGGGCGCGGAAGCTGATGAGATGCCGTATGCTGCCGTGCAACCTGTTGTAAGTGGTCATCGCTGCTGGGATGGGCCCCCGATTTTGAGGGGCCCGGCGTGTGTCAACTCCAACCGCGGACCTCCCCACATCTCCCCCGTCATCCTCATCAGTTCCCCCCGTGCCAACAACCCCCCCAAGAAGGCCGGCCACCCGCCTGCTCGCCCCCATCAAGGTGGCCACCCCTCCCTCCGCCAAGGCCATTGCTTGCTCCGGCGAGGCCCCACTCTGCTCCTGAGTCCAGACCCCACCCTCCGGGCCCGGCGACGAAAGGTCATCCCACGCATTCAAGATACCCTCGACACTTGACGCCGCCTGGCTGGGGCCGCCTATGCCTGCCCGCGCCCCTCCAGATCGCGCCTCGGCAGTGCCCCCTCCTTGACCCCCCACAGTGCCCAGATGCTCTGCCTCGCGCCGCACATCCTCCATGCTCTCCATATGTGTGTGTGTATGCTTATCCTTGCGACTCCTATGGCACCCCGTAGCAACAGCAGACTGCACTATGCGTGCGTGTGTGTGTGTGTGCTTATCATCATTGGTCGCCAAAGAAATCAATCCAAGGATACGCCATACAGACACCCCTGGTTTGGATAAATTGTGCAGTCTTCTGTGGCTATCTGAAGTCAAAGTAATCGGTCCAAGGATAAGCCAAACACACTAATCCCTATCCAGATGAGTGTCCCGAAGTGTGTGCTGAATCCTTTGATCCCCGGTGGGGGTACATAGTGCAGCCGATCTTCTGTGGCCACGTGGCGCCAAAGCAGGCGGTCCAAGGATGAGCCACCCACACACAGCGGGAGAAATTACTTGCGGAGGTGCCGGAAGATCAACCAGTGATGGTAGAGTCGGCGCAAACGGTTGCTCTGAGATGGGGCTCTGAAGGCAGGGCACGGTGGGTGAAGGCAGGGCAGGTGGGTGAAGGCAGGGCAGGTGGGTGAAGGCAGGGCAGGTGGGAAAGGTGTCAAAGAGGCTGAAATTGGCCAAGCTGACTCTGGCGACAAAGGAGACGCTGTGGAAGCTGGAGTAGTTACATCCGGCAGCAGCAGAACGGAAAGGAGGCAGGATGTTGGGAGAGAGCGCCGTTGGGGCTTCAGAAGCAGGCGCTTGAAGTGGATGGGAAGGCGTTTGATGATGGCATGCGTAACATGCCCCGGGCCTCGGGACCAGGCAGCTCCCAGTGGCGCTGGGAGCATTTGTGGACAGTCCACTTCTGTGGCGGGCAAGGCTCTTGGAGATGTGCAACCATCTTGCGGCAGGCCGTGCCCCAGAGGAGGTGCGCGAGTGGCTTGCGGGCGCGCAGTTGGTGGCATTGCTGAAGGACGACCTTGGCGTCAACGTCCGCCCCATTGTGTCCGGAAGATTTGCCGGAAGCTCGTGGCAAAAGTCATTTGCAAGTAGCACGAAATGTTTCTAAGGCCGGTTTTGTGGATGGCAACAGGATGGCAAGCATGGTGGGGTGCGGCTCAGACAGGGCACGCAAAGGAGGGGCGGATCTGGGGGTCCACACTGTTCAGGCAGCCCCACACTAGCACCCGGAGTGGATCCGTGTCAAGGCAGATGCCAGGAATGCCTCAATTCAGTGCACCGTGAGGCGGTATTCGAGGCTTCCGAGAGCTTTGGGGATAGACAGATCTTTGTTGCAGGGTCAAGGTAAACCTTGGATTCCAGTTGGGGAGCGCTGATGGCTCGGTGATGTAGTTTGTCAAATCGAGGGATGGCGCACAACAGGGGGACAGCAGAGCAAAGTGGCCACCTGCAGTCCATTTGTCCTCACATCATCAATCCCAACTTCGATCTTATTGATCGTGTTTGAAGACTCAACCCAAGAACCGAGCTTGACCTTGCTTAAGCCGGTCGTTGTCTCAATATGTATCGTAAAACAGAATTCATCGATCGGAAGAGGCCCCTGTTTCCCCACACCCATAAAACACTTTTAGGACATACAACACCAGTGGAAGAATGTGTGCTCCACCCGGGCACTGTCGGATCTTCCTCGAGCAGCTTCGATGAAAGCTGCTCGAGGTTCTGCAGCGAGTCAACGGAGTCTAGCTATCGCCTGGTCTGTTCGGGCTATGCACCGCGTAGGCAAGCACTGGGATGAGCTTCGGGTACCTTGTCTAAATTGGAATGTGATGGTATTTTAGCAGTTTGTAGAGGGCAGAATCCGTGTCAGGAGACACAGCATGACACATGCCAGTACGAGTTACAACACCGATGTACAAGAGGCGCCGAAGCGCTGAACTTTGTTAAGAAGCAATCGTCCTATTATCTGAAAGCGCTCCGAATAAAAGAGCGCTTTCAGCTATTGGGCAAGCATAGGCGGTCCATGCACACGCTGCCACAGCGCCAGCTCGGTCTTGTGGGACAAGGCAGGGTGGAGCGACTCGCTAGATGCCAAGAGGGAATTACGAAAAACCCGTGAAGCGCAGGCGCCAATCGGCAACAATCATTTGAGCGAGGGCTGCACTTACAAGAGACATGCCGTCTGTACAACAACTTGGATACTTCCATGCAAAAGTGCCTTTGCCCAAAGAGGGGTCGAAAGCATAGCAGTCTTCATAGGTTGTGTGCGAATACCCAGCACAAGCATCCCAGGTTGTGGCTGGCCATGTGCTGACATCACCGCCTCCACAGGCACAGCAGGCTCCAGTTGCGTCTGTGCCGTATGAGTCCTTATAGTTGTCCATATCCCCCCAATACCATCTCCAACCGCTACCCTGTCTATCCCTTTCACTTAGATCACACCAATTTTCCGTATCATATGACGAGCACGCGTGGTTCTCGCTATCTGTCCAAGTGGATCCACCCAAAGATAATGCATCCACGCACCCGCAGCCTGCGCAAGAATCGTCTGCAGATGCCAGGCCGACATTTGCCGCCGCAGATACTGGCGTCACATCGATTTCTAGTGTAACTTGTCCGCTGTAGGCATAGGCCAAATCATACCAGACCCCGTACCAAAGGTTCAGTTACAACCTTGAGTCGCTGCAATCATAACCCTAAGTCGATGCAGTCATACCCCTGTGAAGTCGATGCAGTCATACCCCTAAGTCGATGCAGTCATAACCCTAAGATCCTGCAATCATTTGCCAATGCATACCAAACCCCGAACCAAAGCTGCAGTCATAACCCTAAGTTGCTAAAGCCGCAACCTTAAGTCGCTAAGGCCATAAACCCTTGATCGTTGCAGCCCTAACCCTAAGTATCCGCAGCCCTAACCCTAAGTATCTGCAGTCCTAACCCTAAGTGTTGTGGACATAACCCCTAAATCGCTGCAGTCATAACGCCTAAATAGCTGCAGCCATAACCCAAAGTCACCACAATCCTAACTTACGACGGTAGCATAGGGCTCATTACGACGATAGCATAGGGCTCATTATGACGGTAGCACAGGGCTCATTACGACGGTAGCACAGGGCTCATTACGACGGTAGCATAGGGCTCATTACGACGGCATAGGGCTCATTACGGTAGCACAGAGCTCATTACGGTAGCATAGGGCTCATTACGACGGTAGCATAGGGTACGACGGTAGCATAGGGCTCATTACGACGGTAGCATAGGGCTCATTATGACGGTAGCATAGGGCTCATCACGACGGTAGCATAGGGCTCATTACGACGGTAGCACAGAGCTGCCAGGAAGGATTTGCGAAGGAGAGCAGCAGCGTACCCATCAGTATCACCGGCGCTCTCTTTGGAGTCGGCCACCAATACGAAATAAACCTCATCTTCGGAGTTTGTCTCTGTTTCAACGAGGAAATAGAGAAGCAGGGTATCCTTTTCCTGAGGTGCGGGAGGGGGCGGTACCAAGGTGAGAAGAAACGATGTCCCTCGGATGGGCAAAACTCGTATGTACCTTTTAGGGACCCTTCCAAATTTCAAAATTCGCGATTCAGATAAACCGCCCAAGACTGTGGTAAAAACAACTGTGGCACGTGTGAATCCTTGCTTAGACGCAGAGTACCTCTCCCATAGAACGTGTGCATCTCATAATCACTGCCGGCAGGAGTGCCGGCACACTTACACCTCTTATTCACTGCTGGCAAGAGTGCCGCCACACTTACGGCTCATATTCAGTGCTGGCAGGAGTGCCGCCACACTTACGCCTCCTATTCACTGCTGGCAAAAGTGCCGCCACACTTACGCCTCCTATTCACTGCTGGCAGGAGTGCCGCCACACTTACGCCTCCTATTCACTGCTGGCAGGAGTGCCGCCACACTTACGCCTCCTATTCACTGCTGGCAGGAGTGCCGCCACATTTACGCCTCCTATCCACTGCTGGCAGGAGTGCCGCCGCACTTACGCCTCCTATTCACTGCTGGCAGGAGTGCCGCCACACTGAATGCCATGAGATCGGCCAACAAAAGCCAGCCCATCATCATCCCAGTGGATGTGAAAAGCAAATCAAGAGCAGGGCGGGGCCGTGACAAGATACCACAACCACATACATATTCCCAACCCAAATGCAAAGCAGCATGGAAAGATGATACGATGTGACCGATCGTCGCCAAACAACTGTTGTTCTCTGGGTTACGGAGTAAGCGGACCCTGCTGGCATGCCCCCCAGTGGCTCCCAGTCGATGGATGGGACCTGTTGGTCCATGGTTATGTCATGAATGCAGTCACACCACACAGCATGGACACCCCATGTCAAAAAAAGGAAACATGCGGGCACCTAAGTGCTCCCCACAAAATTCAAGGGAAAACACAGAAGGTGTACATCACCACCTTCTGCTTCTCCTCGCAGCACGACAGACAAATCTACCGAGCTCTCCAAGAGGCAGTGCCCGCCAGAATGGCACCACAGGGATAACCGCCTCCCAAAACCCACTTCCACCCGGCGGCCGTCCCCGTTCACAGCGATCCGCCAATACTTCATATCAAGGTCAAAGAACACAAGTCCCCCGGCATGTGTAATAACCATGAGCACTGTACACGGAGAGGGAGCTAGCGTCAGACGAATCCAAGACACTCCCAAAAAGCGAGCCGTAGACGAATCCCCGACGCACTCAAAGAGGCAGTACCCATCAGAAGGGTACCACAGGGACAGCCACATCCCATCATCCAAATCATTCCAGTGGCCGTCCCCGTTCACACGATCCGCCAGTACCCCATAAAGTGGCTGTCAACCACCAGTCCCCCGGCAGGTGAAAAAGCCCCAAGGCACTGGACATAAATAGAGCCAGCCGCAGACGAATCCCCGACGCCCTCAAAGAGGCAGTACCCGCCAGAAGGGTACCACAGGGACAGCCACATCCCATCATCCAAATCATTCCAGTGGCCGTCCCCGTTCACAGCGATCCGCCAGTACCCCATAAAGTGGCTGTCAACCACCAGTCCCCCGGCAGGTGAAAAAGCCCCAAGGCACTGGACATAAATAGAGCCAGCCGCAGACGAATCCCCGACGCCCTCAAAGAGGCAGTACCCGTCAGAAGGGTACCACAGGGACAGCCACATCCCATCATCCAAATCATTCCAGTGGCCGTCCCCGTTAACAACGAGATGTCAGCACCCCATAACGTGGCTGTCAACCACCAGTCCCCCGGCAGGTGAAAAAGCCTCAAGGCACTGGACATAAATAGAGCCAGCCGCAGACGAATCCCCGACGCCCTCAAAGAGGCAGTACCCGTCAGAAGGGTACCACAGGGACAGCCACAATCCCATCATCCAAATCATTCCATGGGCGGTCCCCGTTAACAACGAGTTGTCAGCACCCCATAACGTGGCCCCACTTACGCCTCACATTCAGTGCTGGCAGGAGTGCCGCCACACTTACGCTTCCTATTCACTGCTGGCAGGAGTGCCGCCACACTTACGCCTCCTATTCAGTGCTGGCAGGAGTGCCGCCACACTTACGCTCCTATTCACTGCTGGCAGGAGTGCTGCTCAAGTGCACCTATTCACTGCTGGCAGGAGTGCCGCCACACTTACGCTCCTATTCAGTGCTGGCAGGAGTGCCGCCACACTTACGCTCTCACTCAGTGCTGGCAGGAGTGCCGCACACTTACGCTCCTATTCGCCACTGCTGGCAGGAGTGCCGCCTGCGCACCTCCTATTCAGTGCTGGCAGGAGTGCCGCCACACTTACGCCTCCTATTCAGTGCTGGCAGGAGTGCCGCCACACTTACGCCTCCTATTGACTGCTGGCAGGAGTGCCGCCGCACTTACGCCTCCTATTGACTGCTGGCAGGAGTGCCGCCACGCTACGCTCCTATTCAGTGCTGCAGGAGCGCCGCCACACTTACGCTCCTATTCAGTGCTAGGCAGGAGTGCCGGCTCAAGTGCACCTCCTATTCACTGCTGGCAGGAGTGCCGCCACACTTACGCTCCTATTCAGTGCTGGCAGTGAGCTTCGCCACACTTACGCTCCTATTCAGTGCTGGCAGGAGTGCCGCCACACTTACGCTCCTATTCAGTGCTGGTGCTGGCAGGAGTGCCGCCACACTTACGCCTCCTATTCACTGCTGGCAGGAGTGCCGCCACACTTACGCCTCCTATTCAGTGCTGGCAGGAGTGCGAGCACAAGTGCCCTTAATGTACCCCGCACCTCGTATCCGGTGTTGGCAGAAGTCCCATCATTAAAGTCATAAGCATAGTAAGCTTCGGAGCCGCGGGTCCTAGTGCAGCCATCGTACGCTCCTTTGGGGAAACTTGTGTATTGTGGGATCGTTTCTTCGCTCCCGCAGGTTCCTGTGGCCTGCGCAGCGTTCCAAAACAAAGAACCGGGCACAAACCTACGTCGTTCTCTGCACCTTACATGGATTATCGTCAGAGGCATGAACACTGTCGAACTTGTGACCTCGGGCTTCTACATCAAACGAGTCACTGTAACATCAGATGAAAGGCCTGAAAGTATGATGTATGAATACCCTGCCTCGAGGACGAGAGCACATGGTAACCTTGTCAGAAGGACGGATTACGACATAGACCTCCACTAGCTGGATAGATGCTTTTACAGAGGAATATGCTGTACTAAAGAGTGGGTGAGATCAGCCTAGTGTGAGAAGCTCGGGGAGAGCGGTGCTGCGCGAAGAACAGGGGAGGTTGGAAGCCCTCAAGCATCTGAGGCCTGGGCAAGCGAAAATGGATGTGTAAGAATTGAAAGTCTCGCCTTAGGATGAGAGGTCGGGAACTTGGCAACGGGAGTCAGCAGATTTTCCTGCATGCAACCGCACACGATGATCTATGAGCCACCCTGCCTTGGGAACCAGAAGCAGTCAAGCCAAGACAAAAGCTTTATTGACGCAGCAGTCCCTAAGTCTAAGAAACCGTAAAAGAACTCCGATGGTACTGCGGAGTAGGTATCCCCCTTAAGCTCGTGTGACAACTCCCATGGCGCCGCTGAGTAGGTATCCTCCTGAAACTCGTGCGACAACTCCCATGGCGCCGCTGAGTAGGTATCCTCCTGAAACTCGTGCGACAACTCCCATGGCGCCGCTGAGTAGGTATTTTCCTGAAACTCGTGCGACGACTCCCATGGCGCCGCTGAGTAGGTATCCTCCTGAAAATCGTGTGACAACTCCGGTGGTGCTGTTGACTGGGTAAACTCCTGAAACTCGTGCGACAACTCCCATAGCGCCGCTTAATAAGTATCCTCAAGAAACACGCTCAGCAACTCCGATGGTACCGCTATGTAGATATCCTCCTGAAACTCGTGCAAAAACTCCGATTGCGCCGCTGAATAGGTGTCCTGCTGAAACTTGTTCAGCTCAGAGTGATTCCCGAGCACATCTCATCGAAAAAATATATATATACAAATATCTCTAGTATACTCGTGCAACATGGTTACCCGTTGCTCAACAGCCGAAGAGAAGTTGAAGGAAGGAGAGAGCGATGAAACAAAGCATGGGCACTTACCGTAGTATATCCAGCTCCAGAACGAATCAAATAACAGAGCTCGTCTGCCAAGGTGACCTGAACGATTCCCCCAATAACGATTTGAAGATGAAGAAACGTGATGTAAGGGTTAAATGGAAAGTCTTTAAAGCAAAAGAAGGAAGAATTTGACATCATGAGAACGCAGAAGAAAACTGTAACAGGCACCATGCGACACTTCGGGAACCACCCGCATGTACGCACGTCGCAACTGTAAGGTGATGACAAGGCAGCATAGGCAACATTCAGTCTGCAAAAAGGACGTCTGCAGGTATTGCCGAGCGAACTCTTACAAAAGTGCACTTAAGCATATGGCCGAGCGAAACCTATTAAGAGGATACGAACCCTATGAAGAGAGACGAATCTATCAAGTCGAAGGCCGAGGGTTGATAGCTGGATACATCTATTTCGCTCAATACGATGGCATGTCACAGTCATAAATACGAAGCGCTTCTGATAAGATTGAAACAAGCGAATACCTCGTAGAGAAGCAGAAGTGCCACGCCAAAAGCCAACCGCTTAAACAACAGGCGTCCAAAGAAGGCCTGAAAAGGCAGAAAATCGGCTCGATGGCGCTCTTCCGCAGCGCGCGCCAGCATCCTTTTAAATATCGGTCCGCTGTAGCAACATTTTTGTCTCTATAACGACCGGAATCAGGAAAAGATCGATCGACGTGTGACCAACTGATCGAGCTAGTATCTCTAACCCGTCTGAATACGTGGTGAAACGTGCTAACCGACTGAAATGGTCTACCTACAGCGCTCCATACCCTTTTCGAGCATGTACGAGTAGCACATGCCTAATCACAACGAATTAGATCTCTTTCGAATTGCTCGTGGGTGCACGAACGCGAGATGGTTCGGAATAATCAGATACTCCATACTGTATGTAGATATTCTCCCCTTCTACAAAAATACAACCACACCGCACAACGACAAGCACAACGGCGTTCGAACATTGCCTTCGCCGCTTGTACGATCACAGACGAGAGCGAGAGCCCTGTATTCCGCGCATCTTCCGGGCTCATTCCGGTCAAGCTTATTCCCGGCGGATGCGTGTGACATGCTTGCGCAGGCGGATGAAAGGCCCCGTAGCACACCGCAACATGCCTCCCACGCCCGTCGAGTTGGCGGGTGAGACGCAAGAAGATGACGGGGCCGCCGTTGGTATCACGTCCAACCGTGACCCCCTCCCCCCGGAGAGGCCAACACGAAGGTGCGAACCGGTTGGCACGGCATGCCCGTATCTCCATGAAAGATGTATGCCTGCACGCTCCGTCGGAAGTCGTTCCGAAGACGTCCCGAGCGTCTTCCGCGCATCTTCCGGGCTCATTCCGGTCAAGCTTATTCCCGGCGGATGCGTGTGACATGCTTGCGCAGGCGGATGAAAGGCCCCGTAGCACACCGCAACATGCCTCCCACGCCCGTCGAGTTGGCGGGTGAGACGCAAGAAGATGACGGGGCCGCCGTTGGTATCACGTCCAACCGCGGGCCCGGGATGGTGGTGTGTGATTGTGGCGCGTGTCACTCATCCATGCGCTTCGTCACCATGAGGACACGGTCTCGACATAGGACTATGTTCAAACAGGTTGTATGCCTTCCGACGCTTCCGGAAGAGGCTGTGGACGACGATGAGCAACATCCCGATGGCGAGGAGTCGGATCAGGTGTGCAACTCCGGGTAGAAAGACTATCATTCTCAGGTAACCCTCGCGGAAGGTACCCGGAAGACGTGCAGAAGGTCTTCTGGGTATCATCCGCATGTCTTCATGAGAATGAAGGTACATATCAAAATCGGTTACTCCTGATAGGTAATGCAGTTGTTCTTCGCAATTGGCACGTATGTATCTCTTGCCCATTGAAAGTGATTGTGGTTGACAGGAAGATGCCGATTCCGGTTCCCTTGACGATGCCGATGCCGATGGAAACTTGCCGGACCCGGAAGCCGTTCAAGAAGAGCTCGACGAATTACTCGACCATGTCGACCCGGAACTTGCTAGAAAGGTGACGGAAGAAATCGAAGGAAAATTAAAGTCGTTGGAGAACTTGGCCGATATGGATGAGGTAACGTTCGCTGTTTGAATATTTTGCTCAGAATTGAAAATTGTATATAGTGTGATGTCTTTTGTACCCGGAACGCGCCCGGAAGTTACATAGGAAGTCTTCCGTGCGTCTTCCTGACGTCTTCCGTTTTATCCTTCGATGACAGACCGCAGCGACGAGCTCCGAGGATACCCTACTCGACTTATTGGAGTGGAATCTGGATGGCAATATGACTCAAGAATCCTTTGGGCAACTGCTGCACATTTTGAAAACTAATCACCCGGACGTGTTTTCTAAGTTGCCCGACTCCTTCAAACAAAGCATTGCTCGGTTTAAGGTCATTGATATCCCACTCCTAGCTAGTGGTGGACCTTTGCCCGCATGGATGCGTGATGTTCGAAAAACAATTCGCGGACTTTGACTTCTGTCCAAGGTGCGGGGCATGCCGTTGGGAGGGAGATAAGGATCGGTGCGGTGCGGGGAATGCCGAGGGTGCGGACGACACCCGGAATGCTGAAGCCACCCCGAGTGCAAAGCGGGGGAAGGCGAAGTGCCAATTCTATCATTGGCATTTAAAGGATTTACTTCAAGCAATTTATAGCCATCCCGACGTTGCTGGGCTCATGCGTTCGCACGCCACGCGGGAAAAGTCTGAGGAAGGCATTCTGGAAGACATTCCCGGTGAGTAACACATTGATAGAGCATATCCTGAATTGCCCCGAAGAGGTACAGAAGATGCGCAGAATGTCTTCCGTACACCTTCCATATAACTTCCCGATTCCTACTACTTGAATGAATTTAAGTTGTATTTATGTATCTTGCAGATGGATCTGAGTGGAAGGCGAAGCAAGCTGCATATCCTGACTTCTTCAAGGACCCTCGCAACGTCATCCTCATGCTTTGCGCCGATGGGACCACCGTTTGGAAGGACAAGTCGGGGGTTTTCCCTATCTACTTTCAAGTGTTGAACTTGCCACCGGAAATCCGCAAGAAGTTTGTGAACCTTGAGTTGTGGGGAATGATGGCGGGGAAGCCGAAGAACACCACCATCCTCTACGAGAAGTTGGTAGACGAGCTTTTGGAACTTTGGGAAGTTGGGTTTCCATGTTGGGACTCCTTCACGGACGACGTGTTCCAATGCCGGGCGATGCTTCTTGCCGCCGTGTTTGACTATGTAGGGCTCGTCGATGCTATGAACATTATGGGCGTGGGCAGCTTCTGTGCGTGTGCAAAATGTTTGATCCGGGGGAAGGGGAAATGCCCGCATCTAAATAAGATGTTGTACAAGTTTTGCGAGCAAGATCCGCCAGGTCCGTTTTCCCCAAAGACATGCCGAATGTATTCACAACATCTTCCGGGTGCCATCTGAGCGTCTTCCTGTTATTGTACGCAGGGCCCGCCGTACCAAAGACCGACGAGTTCATTCGACGCGCGGGCCAACGACACGTCTTGCTTAGCACGTGTAAGAATGCGGCCAATCTTCAGGAAGTGTTGGAGGAGGAAATCGGCGAAACCGGTGTGAAGTTCCCATCGGCACTATCTCGTTTGCCGTATTTCGATCTTTCCAAGAATGTCATCCTTGACGGCATGCATCAACTCCGAAACCTTGGGCTATATGTCCATGAGGCACTCATGGGGTTCGACTTTACGCCGGGTGTAAGAGAGCACGCTCTCGCGAACGATATGCATCCCACGTGGTGGAAGACGACAAGGGACGACAAAGGTGATGCAGTCAAAACCCGACCACTGGCTAGGAAGGTGCCCGGAAGGTGCCCCAAGTATCCTCTACGTGTCTTCCAGATGTCTTCCTGTTACCACTAACTTTCGCGCCCGGGAAAATGACAGGTGTGGAACGATATTCAATGGCAATTGGTCCGTTTCAAATCCCGGTGCGGGCAAAAGGGTCGAAATCTTTGAGGTCGCTAGAGACCGCCTTGAAGTTCATGACGGAGCTCTCGTTGGGAAGGTCATGGGGGCAAGGCCATAAGAAGATGTTGCGTCCGAACGGCACGAACACCGGACCGAAGACGCTCAAGTGTCACGAGGCGTTGAAAATGCTACAAGCGGGCATCATGAGCGTGCTAGCGTCTTGGGATAGAGACGAGGGCTACTCGAAAAACATGCTTGAAGACTTGATCGGGCAGTTGACGGTCATAACGAGAGAGCTCACTTCGGAGCTTGTAGACTGTAAGGTACGGAAGACATCCGGAAGACATCCCGAATACGTTCCGAGTACATTCCACACATCTTCCTTAATTGTCTTTTATTTGGTGATTTTGCAGGATGTTCCTAAGCTTCAAAATCTGGTGGATGAGTTCTTCAAGTCACTCGAGCGCGATGGCTCACCTGACTGGCTGGTCATCAACACGCATTTGCTTTCCCACTTCCCCGACCAACTCCTCATGCATGGTCCAATACGGGGGACATGGATGTACGTGTTCGAATCATTCAACGGGAAGATTCGAAGGTGGGTGAAGAACAATGCATATCCGGTTCAGAGTGTTATGCAAGGCTTCGGGCGGTACCGGATGGTACATGTGGTGCAAGGGTTAATCTTGGTACTTCGTCGCCGGCGGGAGGCAACCACCAATCCCACCCGGCCACCCGTGCTCCCGTTCTTGGCCACCGCACCGTTGAGGGCGCCGAACACCGTGGTTTTGGGAACACAAGGCAAGCGCCATGTACTCTCCCGCGCTGAAACGAAAGCGCTGGAGCTGTGGATGCATGGCAACGTGCCCCAATACCGCAAGTTGAAGGCAAAATTCGACGCCTACGTCACCTACTGCAAGAGGTAAGTAAGAAATGAAACCGATAAGGTGCCTGGAAGACGTTTTATATATCTTCTAGACATCTTCCACACGTCTTCGGTAAATACATGTCCTGACACTGTGCACGTATACATTCGCAGGGAAAACCATTATGTTCGGAGACGTTTTGGCGCACGAGCCGGAGCGTCTCGCCTGATGGATGTGCCGCTGCATATGCACGGTAGCGACCCCAAGGTCTGGCTGGGGAGACCATTCACGGAGAATGAAGCGGCACTCGTCGAAGGGCCTCCTCGCGTGTGTCAATCTTTCGGCTCGGTCGTGGTTCGAGGAGTTTGCTATCGCACGGCAGCTCAGGACAAGACGAAGAAAACTTGTCAACGTTACTTCCGAGCCTTTTTCTCTGGAGAAAACATCAAAGGCGAGGAAATCGAGACTGACCGGCGCGTCCGTGCATTACGTTTTGGTGAATGTGCGCAGAATATGTACGGAATGTCTTCTGTGTGTCTTCCTTACGTCTTCGGGGATTCTTACTATAGAGTATAATTGTGGCTCCAACTCGCAGATACGCCATGGTAGATAGCATCTACAAGGTCGACTTGGCCGCGAAAGAGTACATTCTTGTGAAGGGAAAGTGGTTCCCTGAATTCAACCAAGCGACGACAAAACGGTTTGCCAAGCTAAACTCGAAGTACGGGCCGGACAATACCGCAAAGGTGGTGTACACATACGACCCGGATGATCCCGAGACACCTTGGGACACTACTGATCCATTCATCCTGGCGGCTCAAATTGAGCACCAAGTTGTAATCAAGAAACATCCTGTGATGAAGACGGCGGTGGTATTTGATTTAAAGGCTGACTTTTTCGAGTGCATCGACGATGATGGTTCACGACCGAAAGGTGCAAGACGCAAGAGGCGATCATGATAATACGCCGGGCATCGTACTTAGTGGTCTGTATGTTGAATAGATGCAATCGTACATGTATGTGTAGATAGACCTATCAATTAACTTAGCCGTATATTATGTATCATAGCAACAGAGCATGATGACAACCCTGAAGTTGTTAGGAAGATACCTGGAATGTCTTCCGCATGTCTTCCGTGCGCCTTCTGAATGTCTTCTGTGATTACGCGACTAGTGTACGTGTGGTATGAAGTAGCTATGTGACCAAATTGCATAATCATCACATATGTGTCGATAACACATGTCAGAATGTATTCTGGTCCAGAAGACATTTGGAACATCTTCCGGGTATCTTCCGGGAAGATTGCCCTTTGCATGTCTTCCGGGAAGATGTCTTCCGAAATCCGGAAGACATTCCGCACATCTTCGGCACGTCTTCCCCGAAGAGTGTCTTCTGGTTTCCAGAATACGTTCCACTCAGAAGACGTCTTCTGGAAACCAGAAGACATCATTTCTACGAAGACGTCTATAAGACGTTCAGAAGACGTCTTCTAGACGTCTTCTGATTTTCCCAGAATGTAGGGTATCTCCCTGCTGCGGTTCTCCAAACTACATCACCCATCAGCCTGAAGTCCTGTAGGCATTGGTGCGGCGCCGCCTTCACCTTCTCCCGCAGCGAACGGAGTGACCCCTCTCGGGTGTACTCCGCTTTCAACGCACGCAGGAACTTCGAGTCCGACTGCTGGGAGATCGTGTCTCTGAAGTCTGCTGCCTCACCCGTCCTTATCACAGCGGGAGCTGTTCGCGGATGCCTCACGCGTGCTGGCTGTGGTTTGGCGGGAGGGGCGTGCACTATCAGAACAGGCCAGCGAAGGTCGAAAGCCTTCCCATCTGGGTTCTCGAAGAACTGATTAGGCTCGCCCTTGTCATCGTGAGTAGGGACGACCTCCACGATCTGCATATTGGCCTTCCTGAATAGTTTGCGCCACGCGGGGAGCTTGGACTGGTGATCTGGCAGGACGAAGACCGCTGAAGTGTTCTCTGGGTCCGCCTTCCATTCTGTGATGTACTTGTTCAGAATCGCCTCCACAGTAATGTGTATGGAGTTATATGGGGGGTTACACCAAACCCGAAGACCCCTCCATTTTTCTGAAAGGCAGTCTGTCCAGAATCTATCCGCCTGTCTGTTGCGGCCGCCAAGGTCACAACAGGCGTCCACATCGAAGGGTCCAAACTTCTCGGCGTACTTCGAGGAGTACTCTGCGCGAACACGCCAATTCTGCGAGTCCTCTGGGGGGGAGCCTGTCGTTTCTGTGGGTAAAGGATCGGGGATGGAACTGACTGCTGGGGCGCCTTCTGCGGGGGTGGTGAGCTCGCTGGCACCTTCTCAGTGGGCGCCGCCGATGCATCAGCTCGTGATGCAGGCGTTCGCGTCTTCAGTGACACCGACTGTGGGGGCGCTGGGGTCGTAGAGGCTTTCCCAGCGCGTGACATACTCCTCGTTATCCTTATCTGAGGTGGAGCTCGGTCAGGGGGTTCGTGTGGAGCTTCTGTCGGCTTCGCGCTATCAGCTTCAGGCCAGTCAGGCATGTCGAAGTCGAGGTGATCCTCCTTCATTCCCTTATAGAGCTTCGGATTAACGAGAGCGATGGTCTCCCCCATGTCCATGGCCTGCTCTGCCACGGAGAGGGTTTCCACTGCTGAGAGCCAACAGTCAACCGTCTGGGCCCAGTGGGGATGAGCCGCGGGTGGTGAGCTGGAGAAGCATTCAGACTCCAGCGTTGCCAGAGGGTCTTTCGGCAGGTCTGAGGTGGGGTCGATCACTCCTGCTTCCTTCAACCCTTCGCGAACGTCCTTGTCTTTGAAGTCGGGTCTTCTGGACAAGGCGTCTGGTACCAGCAGTAGTGCCCCCTTGATGTACTCCATTCGCGGAACTCCCACCTCCACCAGATCCATGCACCAGCGTGCCTGTCTGCGGCTGAGCTCTCTGCCAGGTTCCATCAGCCACTCAAGGGGGCGGTGATCACCCTGGATGCGGAAGTTGGTGAAGATGAGGTAATGCCGCCAGGTGACGGTGGTACAATGATGCAGGACACCTAGTTCTCGCTCGCCGGTGTGGTAGTTCTGCTCGGCGGCCGAGAACTGGCGGCTCTCGTATGCTATCACGCGCAGACCGAGACCATCTCCGTTGTCTTGCATCAGTACTCCCCCAAGGGCGATGCCGCTGGCATCCGTCTGCACCACGAAAGGTGCTGTGCCGTCTGCAACACCCTTAATGTTGGGCAAGGCGAGCACTGGTGCCGAAGTGAGGGCCTTCTTCAGTTCCTCGAAGGCCCACTGCTGCATGGGACCCCACTCCCAGGGTACGTCCGACTTGGTCAACCGGGTGAGGGGCTGAGCGATCTCGGAGAAGCAGTGAATGAATCTGCGGTAATACCCCGCCAGGCCCGAGAACTGCCTGACGTGGGTAACCGTCTCCAGCTCGGGCCAGTCTCTCACTGCAGCCACCTTGTCGTGCTGGGGTCTGCAGCCGTCCGCGGAGATGCAGTGACCAAGGAACCGCAAGGATTTCTTCAACAGTTGGCACTTGGATCTCTTGAGGAAGACGCCCTTCTCCCTGCACGTCAGGAGCAACTGCTTGACGTGTTCGTAGTGCTCTGCGGCGGTGTTGCTGAAAACGACCACGTCATCAATGAAGATCCGGACAAACGGGAGATGACCCAGAGCCCGCTGCATCCGTCGCTGGTACTGAGATGGTGAGTTCTGCAGTCCTTGTGGCATGACCAACCACTCATATGACCCCATCTGGGTGGTGAAGGCGGTCTTCTCGACATCCCCTGGAGCCATCGGGACTTGCCAGAAGCCATCCACCGCGCCGAATGAAGAGAAGAACTTCGCACCCTGCATCTCGTCGAACATCATCTGGATGTCCGGAAGGGGGTACTTGTCCTTCACTGTCTGGCGGTTGAAAAGCCGGTAGTCGATCACCAGTCGCAGCGCTCCTTGGGGTTCCCTGGTTTGGGGACCATCAGGCAGGGAGCTGCATAGGGGCTGGACGAGGGTCGGATGTAGCCCTTGGACATCAAGGTCTCGACACGTTCTCGAAGTTGGCGGAGTTCCTCTGCAGACTTCTTGTAGATGCGCTGGCAGGGCGGCCCCTTCTTGCTCAGCTCGGGGTCCAGGTTGATGTTGGCCTCATCTTGGGGGTCATGTCTGAGTCCAACAATGTTCGGTAGAGCAGTCGTCATCTCCTTCTTGTATTCCTCACCCCAGAAGTCCTGAAACTTGAGGGTCCACTCGGGGCCCACTTCTGCGTCTTCAGTATCCGCAGCAGGTTCGGCGTCCTCAGAGTCGATAGCCGTGGCTGCAAAGGCAGAAGTCGTATCACCGTGGGACTTCTCGGCCATCATGAGCCAGGCGGGTTGTATCCCCGGGTCATCATTGCCGCGCAGCTTCTGCGTCTCCGCGTACACCAAGTACTTCTTCAACTGAGCGGGGGTCAGGAACACCTCGTCCACTAACCCCGCACAAGCCGTGCCCTTTGGAGACTTATCTCCAGATGCTTTCCCAGGAGAGCAACCTGTGATGGTGACGCGATCTCCAATCTTACCACCGCGGGACTTCCTGAGGAAGGAGACGGAACCATTCCCTTCATAGCCCAGAGTGACAGGAGAGTGACTGCATGCGCAACCACCTTCCGTCATCAGACGTTCACCGTCCCCAAAATCAAAGTTGAACATCCACTCCGGCTTTTTAGAAGACTCCCCCTGGGCATCGCTCTTTACATGGTACCCCAGGACGCCACATTCAACGTCATTGTAGCGTACGGACTTGTTGGGGTTCATGTGCACGTTCTGCTTGTGCCAGAAGAACCGCTCCGCGCGGCCGGAGCAGTAATTGTCAATCACCTCCAGGAAATCGTTTTGTTGGACGAAACCGCAAAAGATAGCGACTGTCCATGCCGGGGCGGTGGTCTTGGCGTTGAAAGACTCCAGGAACGGTTGCACCTCCTCCTTGGTCATCGCGTCGGGAGTCTTCTCCTTGTCAAGGGCGTAATTGCAGTTGATGACCGTCCCCGTGAAGGGCAGTCTCGGGATGTCCTTCAAATCGTTCATGCTGCCCTTGACGATCTTCCAACGAGGGAGCATCGGCACGTCCGTCTGATGTGTGGGCTCGTCGTCCTCTAGGCCTGCCTCTCCTGCAACCTTAGGCTCCGGCCCGTCGGTCCGCGCCTCCCGATAGAGTTTGATGTCGACTTTCACCTCGATCGGTTGCAAGCCTTGGATGTGAGCCGCGCTTGGCGCCTGCGCTTCTTTGAGATTTGCCCGCGCGTTCTCGACGTAATTGAAGATCGCTAGCGGAACTTCCCCAGACCCCCCCGGCGCGCTCCCCCCTTTGCGGACTGTAAGCAGCCGATCAACGACTCGATTTTCTCTTGGGAGCTCCAGTAGGGGGTGAACTCCTCCTTGAATTCGTCCCAGGTTTGCAATCCCGCCGCGGACACCAAGTGCTTCTGCACCATGCGTTCCTTCTTGAACTGGCTTATCATATTGCCCCCCTCTTTTATTGAGATCTCATTGTCAATAATCAGGCGCAGATACGTGTCCACCTTGTCGAACTCCGCATCCCCCGCCAAGCCGCTCAAGTTAATCCAGAACGTCATACCCATGGATTTGGCATTGTGGAGAAACTGAGCTTCTTCCACCAAAATGCCTGCCCCTCTAGACGAGCCCGCTCCGTGGTCCCCGCCTCCTCGTTGCACCTCTTCTTCCATCTGTAAGTAAAAAAAAACATTTTTAGCATGTCTTAAAATATAGAAAAGGATGCTTTGGGAGGGAGAACACTGTTTGAAGCAGAAGCAAAAAATAATTTACCTGTCGGTTGGAGGAGGTCTTATCGCCTTGGGATTTCTCGGCCATCATGAGCCAGGCGGGTTGTATCCCCGGGTCATCGTTGCCACGCATCTTTTGCGTCTCCGCGTACACCAGGTACTTCTTCAGCTGGGCAGGGGTCAGGAACACTTCGTCCACCAATCCCGCACAAGCAGTGCCTGTTGGAGACTTGTCCCCAGGTGCATTCCCAGGAGAGCAACCTGTTATGGTGACGCGATCTCCAATCTTGCCGCCGCGGGACTTCCTGAGGAAGGACACAGAACCGTTTCCATCATAACCCAGGGTTACGGGGGAGTGACTGCGCAGCCATCTTCGGCCGAGGATAACGTCCACTTGTATGCCCAGAGATAGGATTCGAAGGGCGAGGGCGTTCTCCGTGTAGGTGCCCGTGGTGGTGTGCGTGTTAAACTTGGCGTACGCGGTGGCGCATGTGATCTTTACAGATCCGTCCGCTAAGGTAACTCGCATCTCGGAGCCAGCCCGTGTCGTGAAGCCGCATCGCTTAGCACTCTGCTCCGAGATGAAGTTGTCAGAAGCTCCCGAGTCAATCAGCACCTTGCTTGACCGTGTGCCCTCTGAGGGTCGCATAGAAAACCAGTAGCAGCGGTCCCTCTTCGTCATGCGCCGCTGCGAGAGTCCCCTCAATGTCGGTCTTCCACTGAACTCCCACATCCGTGCGTATGCTTTTGCACTTGAGGTTGGGGAGAAGGTTGTCCGAGGCGTCGCGACACTCCTTCGCCGTTTGCCTACACGCGGCGTAGAACTCTTCATCCAGCAAGTCGATGTCTTCGGTCGGGTGGCTGATGAGATCGTCTGCGCTCGCTGTCAGCAGGGCGCCCGTTGATTGAAATGCATTCGCTCGGGGTGGGGCTGACGTGAGTGGTATCGCTGGCGGTGGGGCTCACATGAGTGGTATCGCTGGCGGTGGGGCTCACATGAGTGGTGCCACTGGTGGTAGGGCTCACTTGGGTAGTGCTCGCTGTAGGGCTCACATGGGTTGTGCCACTTGCTGTGGGGCTCACGTGGGTAGTACCGCTCACTGTGGGGCTCACATGGGTAGTGGCACTGGTGGTGAGACTGGTGTGGGGGGTCCCACTGTGCTTAAGGGGGTCCTCGTCACTCTGCT